>CAEFZY010068089.1:0-39878 GCA_903066815.1 Brachyrhaphis roseni
CCTCGTCCGCTCCACGCATTGTCCTGGTATTGCAGTGTCTCCAGGAACAGTGCACCTCCATTATACTGTTAAATAATGACATGAAGTACAATAGAGATAGTTTTGTCTGAGTTTTTTTTTTGTTATTTCCAGTTACTTTTAAAGCTGATAACTTTTCAATATGTTTAAAATATATAAACAAACTATGTAGAAAATATTCATTGTCTTCTGATCATGTATCTGTTGTTTGAAATTTATTTCCTTAATAAATTATTTCCTTGTTTTTGTTGTTACCTAGAAATTTATTTACTCCTTAATCTCAAATCTTTGAAACAACTGAGGCGACTGGGTAAACATGGCCGCCATGGCGTTGTTTCTAAACAGGGTTGTCATTTTTGCTAGTGTTCAGTGATGGGACTGAAGTGGAAGTTGCTCAGTCAGGTATAACTGCTGAAAAACTAACGCAACATTTCAGAAAAAGAACTTTATACAGACAAATATATACGATGGGTTGCGGTTGCTTTCCTTCTTCGTATCAAAGACAATTTGCCTTAACTTCTGGAATCTTTAAACCTATTTATCAGGATGATGTTGCAAAGCCAATCCACCTCTGAATGGCTCAAAAAGAAAAGAACAAATTGAAGGTTTTTGGAATGACCTAGTCAAAGTCTGGACTTTTTTGAGTGTGTTTTTACTTTGGAATCTGTCATGGTGGGTGAATTAACACAATGCATAGTTCTCATGTGACGTCACACCTATGGGAACTTTGGCCGCCATCTTGGTAGGCACAGAAACAAATGATATGATAACAGTTGCTATGGAGTTGCTATGACAATAACAAACAAGCCATGAGATTAGAACTAGCTCTCGCCTCGTTCCTAAATTATAATAGCTTTGCTATTTTTTCCTTTTTATCGATAAAATTGAAAATATGATTCGATGCAGTTACTGTGTGCTGCTTAGTGTTACAAATCACACTTTTTGATGTGGCTGCTGACCTAAAGAAGTGTATTACAAATGGGAATGATTTTCAAGAGCAGTATTTGTGTTTGTGGGGCTATTATTGCTGAGAGAGACACAGCCACAGTAATACAGTTACCCAGAAAAGTAGTAATAAATAGTTCTTATCGTCACGGTTGTTATGGCTGCTGGTGGTGGAGTTTCTCGTTTCCTTATCCTCCCTGGCATGTTTGCATTTGCAATATCCTGATTCTCATGAAGCATTACATGCAAATGCATGAAGAATTTGGATATTTATCATATCTAGAGCATCAAAGGAGAAGTGAGACAGTTAAATTAGGCATTGGGTTTTGGACTAGCAGAGTCAAATATTCATACCTCTACACATTTCCTCAGTGTTAATCTCTGAGTGGATACTTTCTAGAACCTCCTTTCACTGCTACGACCCCAGCAGGTCAGGTTTGCAATATTTATTGTGGTAAAAATCAATTGACAACTTTTTTGCAGTCTCTTTTAGGCAATGTGGTTACTGTGTGAAATACTCGTATTTAGCTTTTTATTGATATTTCTTGATGCTGTAATGGAACCAACAGTGGAGAAAATAGTAAAAGTAAAAAATTCTCAGAGTTTTGAATTTTTGAAAGGGACAATAATTTGTTTTTAGCTTTACATCATGTTATAATTTTATTTAGTCATCAAAACCGAACCTGGAGTTTTGCTTTGATTCTTTCATGCATGTTTGAGAAATTCTTTAATCTCCATGGCAACCGTTCAGCTGCACAAAATGCCTGGTTGGACTTAGTCCCGCCTTCGAGGCGCAGCTCCGCCTCCAAGCTTCAATTTCCAAGCTTACATCTCACAGAGGAGCCTTTTTCAGCAGCTCCTTCAGACTAGCCAGCAGCAATTAGCAGACACCTGGTGGAACTGCGCATCAGCTGAGTTCTTTATAGGAGCTACTTCTCAGTACAACGCTGGTAAAACGTTGTGAAAGGGTTAGTAGAGGAGCGATGATGGGATGACTACCTGAAGGCAGAGTTTCAGAAAGAGCAGGAGTTTTTAAAGAGACAAAGGCCTAATTTCAAGGCGTTAAATTACAAAGTCCGATTTCTTTTGATATATATAGGATTTTGATAATAACTGTAGAATTAAACTGAAAGGGGGATACAAATATTAGATTTCCCTTTTGAATGTATAATTATTTTCCACTTCACAATCATGCTCCTCTTTGTGTTGGTGAAGTTTTTAGTTGCAACATGAAACATAAAAAATCTCGAGCTGTCTGGATATTTTTGCAGGCTCTGTGTTTGTAATAGATCCATAGATGTCTCTTTTTCTCTTTTCTGTGAAAGCAGAATTGATTTTATAAATGAATCATCTTGAACCACATGAAACTAGAGCAGAATACAATCTGAATCTTTGAACTTTTAAACCAGCGTGTGTGCCAGTGAGTGTGTGCAGATTAATGCATTGCTGCTCATTAAAGCCCACAGACGGCCCCGCTGAGCGGCAGGTGGAAGGACAGCGAGGGGTGAAAGTCTGACCAGAGCTGTGATGTTCCAGCACAATCTGATTAGTCAATGTTGAACTTTTAAATTCAGCTAAAGCTCCTGTTTACATATCATTTAATTTAAAGAACCGATATAAATACTGTTTGGCTGAAAGTGAGGAAGAGATGGAGAACACAGAGGGAAAATCGATATTTACTGGCAGTTAAGTGACAGCTGGCCCTGCTGGGGAAGGTCATCGGTCCAACTTAAGCTTCTCAGTTGTATATTTGATTTTATCCAACTGAAAGACTTGACACATTAAAGAAGTATTACGTCTAGTAGCATCAAAAACCTCGGCTGATTTATTCCACAGCAAGGACGACTACAGATCCTAATCCGTCTGCATGGTTGGTAATCGCAATTTCACAATTTGAAAATAAATCTGCTTAATGGAAATAAGCCTTTTTTTTTTTTAGAGTTGTCGCTAAAAAATAAAATAGGATGAGGTGGTTTTCTCTTTTTGGTGTTTCCATTCAAAAACTGCAATGGAAACTCCTTTTTTTGCATCACACAAGTCACATGATATTGTGTGATGTTGCCACTGGCGCAAACCACGAAGAAGACAACAGGAAGTAGTTGGAGGATAATGGCGCAGAACTTTTATTTATGATTTATCGCCTGGACAAACTTATTCACATCTGATTTTAACGGAAACACCACAATTGTGACTTCTTTTTTTTTTACAAGACCAAAACATTGACAAAGTTTAATGCACTTTAGTAAAGGAAATGCTGCTAATGGGAGAATTCAAGAGTTGGGACTCCCCTGGACAGGTCACCAGGTCTCCAACAGTTCAAAGCGTCAACGATACACCTAGCTTAATCCGTCTTTACTGGCACTGTTCTTTGTAAAAAAAAAACAAAAAAAACAACAAAAAAAATCTATTTAAAGTAAAACACTTATCCTGGTGGGGGGCCAAGTTAAGCCTGGTGGCCTGCCAGGCTTATAATGGGGTATAACTTGCTTCGGATGTCTTTCTGGCTCTTGCGGTCTTGGCGTCACATGACGCTAAGGAGGATCATGGGTAATTTTTAGGGTCAGACAGTAGCGAAGCAGGGTGGTGTCCCATCAGAACATCAGTTCTCGAAACCACACAAAAACCCTTAGTGCCTCCGCATGAGTGACCCCTTGGATCTCATGTGCTCATTTCCTGTATCTTCTGGAGTCCCTCAAGGCTCTGTTCTTGGTCCCCTCCTGTTTGTCAGAAATGTAATATTTTTTACCTTTGCATGCGAGCTGTTACATTTGAAATTGTTAAACATTGAAGGAGTTGCGTTAACGATGTAAGGAACAGCATAAAAATACGTAGCGGTGGTAAAGCCTCATGTCTGTTTTGCTCTGTCTTTAGCAACCATCTGTCCTCTGTAACCAGAGACCTTCCACCCAGATCAGCTTCTCTCCTCTCTCTCCTGATTACACCAGAAGGCCAACACTGTTCCCCTTCACCTGTTAATATTGTTTATCGCTTTATTGCACTCCTGTGGGTTATATATTAAAGAATTTTATGGCATTACAGGAACAATTCTCAGATTAGCTCCTCACATTAGACATCCAGGCTGCTTTTTAACACACTTTTAACTCCATCCCTAATTGATGCAACTCAGTGAATTTGGGTTTTAATGGTTCCTGTCTCTGAGTTCACATTTTCTATGTAGTGTGAGTTCGAGACGCAGAGTAGGCGTAGAGTTTATGTCTTGTTGGAACTCCCATCCGGACTTTAATTAGCTGAAACGGAGCAGAAATGTTATTAATGGGTAATGTTTTTTTTTAATCTCCTACTAAAAAAACTTGATTTCTCTTGGAAAAGGTCTGGATGTTTAAATATAAAAGAGCAAGAGGGAGCAGATGTGTCTCCATGAAAACACACATTACTGCAGAGCATAACAGCACCTGAAACACATTTCAGTTTAAAGGGAAAGAAAGCTGCAGCCTGCAGAGAACAAGCTGTTCCTTCAGATCGATGTGACTGATGACTGAAGCAGTGCGTAGAGTTACAGCTGCTAGAGCCGTCCGTCACAGCCTTGTTTTCCAATGAACAGACGTGCAGACTGTGATGTGAGGTGATTAAAAACAAGACACCATCTTCAGGGAGTGAAAGAGTTTGCTGTCAGTTTAGGCATCAGGCGCTGAGGTCAAATATTTATCCATCAGTGTAAAGAAATAAGGACTTATTGAATTAAGTGCTTATAAGATCTTTGTTTACAACACTTCTGTGTGATTAGATGTTTTTGTTGAACCACAGACACACAAAACGTCTCACTATCATAATAGTCGTGTTTTTTAAACATGTTCTTTGTTTCTCTTTAGAAAGCATCAGCTTCCTTGCCGGAAATGAAAGTTAGATTTGTCTCTGCTAAAGCCTGAAATAATTACCGTATTTTCCGGACTTTAAGTCGCAGTTTTTTCCATAGTTTAGCCGGGGGTGCGACTTATACTCCGTTAGCATACCGTACAATTATTCAGCCTGTTGTTGCCTCTATTCTATTTTTATTTTAAATTGCCTTTCAAGATGACTTGTCTGTCCTTGGTGTTGGATTTTATCAAATAAATTTCCCTCAAAAATGCGACTTATACTCCGGAGCGACTAATAGTCCGAAAAATACGGTACAAAGTTTGCTGGACAATAAATTGTCCCAGTAATTATTGTGATAAACAATAATATTGTCGTTTAGAGACCATTTTCCGTTAATTTTATGTTAAAAATAGAATAATGCAAGTTTAACTTCTCCAAGGCCAATAGACACTTGATGCTGGAATTTGAAATATCTAAAGTAAACCCTAGCAACGAAAAACGGCAAATACAGTAAAAATAAAAACCTAAAACAACCAACACCATAAATGAAATGGATTATGTCTGTAAACAAAATTACCCTCCTAAAATTATCTATCATCAGAATGAAAATTATTGAGCTCATTTTAACTTATCAGGTTATAATAGTTATGGATATTTAATTATAGTCGTTTTATTTCATTTTGACTTTTTGTTTGTCTAATTGATTTCGCTTTAATTAATTTTTAATTTGTTAGTTTTCATTTATTAGTTAAATATCATTTAATTTTACTTTAGTTTTTATTAGTAGTTTGTTTCTCATATGCCAGTTTTAAAAAGTGGGAGTATTGTGTTGTGATTATGTGTACATGGATAAGGAAATACTCAACAGACGTTAAATGTATTAAATTATTGTTGAACGATCAACAGACTCTGGTGTTTTCTCCCAACTTTTTCTGTTGCCATTTTGCAGACGACTTTAAATTCGAAAGGCTAATAAATAGATTCATAAACCAAAAATTCGAAGGATATTATATTTATAATTTCATTTTTTTAGTTTTATAAACTCACAATGTAGTTGTAGTTTATGTTTTTATTCAGTTAACAGAAATGTTTTCTCATTTTCAGTTTTTGTCATTTTGTTAGTCTTGGTTCAGAATAATAACTTTGATCATGCAATTAATTGATTATTGCGGCAAGCTAAGTCTGGAGCTTACCAAACTAAACAGGAAAAATCTCCTTTATGCTTTGAATTTGATCACTTTTTTGTGAATTAAGCTGCAGAAAACCACTTCCTGTTGCTGCAAACTGAAAACAAACGGGATCTCTTTAGCCAGTTGGCGTCTTGTTATGATATTTCCATCAGGAAAAGGCTGCATGTGTCCGGTGTGGTGCCTAACCTTTTCTGTGAGGGTGTCATTAATCATGCAGTGTGACTCTGCAGCTTCTCTTCCTGGCGGTGCCTGGCTGTACAGATGCTGATGCAGTGTGTGAACGTGGCCGTGAGCCAGGCTCCGCCCCGCTACTCTCTGCTCTCCCTGCCTTTAGTTAATGAAAGAAGGAAAGAGAAGGGATGTAAAGAGGACGAAGAGGGAAATCTGGGGGGAGGGAATGGCAGGAGGAAGAGGGAGTGGTCCAAGGGACTGAGGAGGAAGTGGAGATGGAGGAGGGAGTGGTTCAGCTAGAGAGGAGTGTGTGGAGATGGGAGGGAGTCCATGAGCTTGTAGTTGGGGAAAGTGACCGGGCTGATTGAGCGTCTGTTCGCTCTCTGGACTGACTGACAGGAGGAGTGACCAGAAAATCGCCGTAGGCCGGATGGCAGGTAGGCAGCTCCACCTTCATCCTCACCCTCAATTCACAGCATGAATATTTCACCACCTTCAATTTTCTGATTACCCCCCGGCCTGCACCGGCCTCCATCACTCAGCGCTTCATCAGCCGTATCGTTCCGCCTGTCTTCCCTCCACCTCGCTCTCTCTCTCCATTCATCCCTTTCTTTTGTCTCCCAGCTCCCCTCGTTCCCTGTTTCCTGAAACCAGCCATGTGTCTGAATCAGCTTCACGTCAGCTGACTCTTAAATACCGCTACTGTGTTGTTTAAATGGAAATCCTTCAGAAAGGGAAGTTGGTGCATGTGAGTTCTGTTGGCTGCTGAAAATGAAGTCGATGTGACCTTTGGTTAGCAGGGACAGTAATGCAATACCACTGACTATCCCCCACTGTGACTCTGTGTGTTTTATGGTAATTGAAGGACAAAGATGAATCGTATCGCTGCTGTAGCTCCTCCAAACAGATGGTGGATATGAAGGTGAACCCTGCTGCTTTCATCCGGTTTTCTTCTATACCTGGAAGAAATGAGACATTACCTCATAAACACCAGTTTACACATAGAAAACTGAAAGATTTTGAACAGATTTCAATCAGAAAATCTGAGCTAACAAAAAATGCTATTTAATTTACAAAAGGAATAAAGCATTTCTGAACCAGCCAGATATTAGAGCAGATATTACCTCAGAAACAAAAGTTTGCATATAGGAAACTGTCAGTTTGAACAACTTGATACCAAAGAGGCAATATAAAAAGCTATTTCATTTACAAAAGAAATAAAACATCTGTCTGAAGCAACCAGTCCCCATGTAAAAGAAAAAAAAACATAATTCAAATAAATAAACTTTATAACTGGGTGTGTAACCTTTGGGAATAACTCTCAATGATTGATTTCTTGCAGAATTGATTTTGCTCCGACACGGGTGGATTTTTGAGCACAAATGCAAGATTAAGGTCATGCTGCTGCAAATTGTGTCCAGTTCCAAGATGAAAACAACTTGCAAGCTACAAAAATTAAATACACAATCCCATTTTGTCCCCAAGACATTTGGGAAAATTCTGTGAACAGATCCTGTTAGGTGTGTTGTAAAATTACACTGCGAAAACACAAAATCTTATTTTTATCTACTTTCTAGTGCAAATACTTTAGTCCACCTGAAATAAGACAAAAGTAATTTACAAGTGGCTTTTCAGCAAGAAATATCAGCTGATTTGAAGTAAATAATTGCGAGTTCCACTTACAACACTGAGACCTTATTATGTAAAATTGACTTGATTAAACTTTAAGTCATGTTTTAATGTTTTCTGTTATCAAAAACATATTTGATGTCTTGTTTTGATTGTTTTATGGATGTTTGAGCAATCCAATTCAATCTCCCCTGGCAACCATTCCGGGTGCCTAAACGCTTGCTCTTACCGAGCGCCGTCTTCCACTCAGCTCCTCTAGACTAGCGGCAGCAGCAATTAGCAAACACCTGGTTGCAGTACATGCCACCTACTTCTCATCCAGTGCTCCTAAAAACGGCTGTAAACGGCATAATGAGGAGCACTGTTGTGACGATGTGTTGAAGTCAGAGTGTTGAAAAGAGCAGGAGCCTCTTAAAGAGACAGAGACCCAATTTCAAGACCTCAGTTATTTTTTTTTATATCTACAGCATTTTAGTAACAACAGAAGCATCATGGTTACTTGGTTGTGCTACAAAGTGGCACCATGCGCCTGGAAAATACATAATACTGCCTTTTAAGCTCAAGCACACTTGAGCAGCAACACAAAAATGATGCAAAACAAATTAGTGAGTCCAGCTGACGACTCAGAAAAACAAAAATGGAAGCTCTGGAGTGATACAGAGTCCAGACTTAAATGTCATTGAAATAATAAGAAATGAAACAACAGACTAAATAATAAATCTTCCATTGAGAGTGGGCTTTGATCCCTTCACAAGGAAAACATTAGAGCCAGTTATCATAATTGCATGAGGGAGATCGTTCTTTTCACAACCACTTTTTAGATTTAGGGGGAAATTAATATTTCACATCCAGCCAAAAACTTCAAAAATACTGAATTCCTTCTGTTTTTAAAGTATGCAGTTCGTTACTAACAGGTTTTTATGAACTGCATCATGACATCCAGACATTTTCACACATCCAGTTGATTAAATCTGAAATGTGCTTAAACTGCATCAGTTTAAATCTCGGATCTTTTCTCTCCTGTTGCTCTAAAACACATTTTACTCAGTTTTTACTGCTGTATATTAAAGGTGTAGTTTAAAATGTTTGACAGTATTTTCACCCTGAATTGATGCAAACAGACTTTCAGGATGATTTGTTTTTACATTCTGTGTTTAGTGAAGGCTGCAGCTGAAATCTGTAACACTAAAACAATCCGTATCTCACCTTGTTTGCTGTGTGCCGCCTGTGTGTCTAATTTTTACTGCAGCCTAGATAAACATGACGTTTCTCTTCATATTTCTCGCTCATGATCTCCTCCCACCAACATTCTGTCCACTTCCTCGTCAGTTTCATTTCATTTTCATAAAATGCCGGTTTTCTCGTTTCTAACTCCACCAGAAACTGTTAGGAAAAGATGTGATTAATCGGATTTTCCACATAATTCTTTTAGGTGTTTCTGGATGTAATTTGTGAGATAAATGACAAATAAGCCACTGAAAATTGCTAAAAGATGTTTCTCTTTAAGCCAGTAGCTATTTAAAACCTTATCCAACGCCTCCTGTTAGAAACAAAGTGAACGCTTGATGAGAACTAAATATAATTCAGCATTTTTCTGTTTACTAGCTCTACCAGAAACGGTTTGGAAACAGATGGATTTAATTGGATATTCAACTTAATTTGTGGTGTTTTTTGATGTAATTTGTGAAATAAATGACAAATGGGTCACTTAGAAAGTAAAAAAGGTATTTTTCCTTCACCTGGTAGCTGTTTAAACCTTTACGCTTCTTATTAAAAACAAAATGAAAGTGTGATGAGAAGTAAAGATAAGGCAGCGTTATTCTGGTCACTTCTGCCATGCAAATCTCCCCTCAGGCTGATAATTGCATGTAAATCAGAAGTTTGATTTCCCTGCAGCCTTTTCCTGCCTCATTTGGCAGTGAAATGTGTTACTGTAGAAGTAACAGAGCTGCATATGTTGCTCTGAGGTAATGCAGAAATAATTAACTCCACTTTATGGTTCTATATAAATCTACGCACCGTCTTTATTAGCATTTTTATCTTTGTTTTGTTAATTGTGCGGCTAAACCAGTAGAATAGGAAACTTTTTAAAAATTAATTACTTTGAAGTAAGTAGTCCTGCAACTTTTTAATCAGGTTCAGTTCTGGGCTTTGACTAGACCATTTCAACAGCCTTGCCAAACGCTTTTTCTTGGTAGAACATATTTACAGACGAGGTATTTTTTGTTTAAATTAGAAATGTACATATTCTTCTACAGTTGTGGCTTTATTACCGCTCTGAATACGTTGCTGTCTTGGAAATAAAACTTTGGCTTATTTACTGGGAAGAATGAGCCGGTAATGAAGGTTTCTGAGCAGGTGTTGTACTTATGGAACTGAGTTTTCAGTGAAGATGTTTTTTCTTCTCTTTCTAACCCTTTGAACCGAATTTGAATTATGGACAGAGGAATCAATTAACCAGAGAAACTTAGAGAAACTCCCTACAGGAGAGAGATGGGTGGAAGGCACCGTGTACATGACTGATAAGATATAAAAGGAGAATTGTATGTTTTAAGTTCTTACTTAAAACAATCAAGTAAAAACTTGTATGTAAATAGCAGCGTCTTTTCTCAGACGCTGCTATTTACTCTGATTTTCTAAATAAAATATCTAAAGACAAATGTGCATTTCTCTGATTGATTCAGTGTATCGCTCACTCCCAAAACGAAAAAGATTTTCTCTAAACAGTTGCTCTTTCAATTGATTATTTCTATAATCAGTTGATCTGATTAAATGTTTCAGTCACAAAATGAACTATAAAGTGTTGCAGATTATGAAATGCATTTCTTTTTATTATTGGAATTTGTTTAACAGAAAGGAAAACTGATTTTGCACAAGATTTATTTTTATTTTTCAAATAAGGCTTCAACTGAAAGTTATTTAAAAAAATAATAACACAAAAATCATGTTTTTTTGGGGGTTTTTTTGCATTTTAAGTACTTTCGTGTTTTGCCAGAATTGCCTTTGTGTTTATATGTAAAGTAAAATGTTTTGTGGTTCGTAGCAGGCTGTAATCCGGCGATGTGGGGCAGATGAATAATCTCCAGAAGGCAGTTTGCCTTCGGTAATCTGACCAGCTTTCAGCGCTGCCTGCCGTGCTTCGGATGATTGTGTTGGAATGGGTTTAAAATGAGAGCAGCAAAGTGAAAGATGGTTACGTTATTAGAATCAGTGTCGCCCGGAAACTAATTAATATTTAATGGCAGAAGCATAACATCACTTTTTCTGTGAGATTTTAGAAAAATCTATTAATCTGGTGGATGAATTCGGCATGGATGGACGTCTGTCGTCTATCTGCTGGTCCTTGCAGCAGTTTAGAGAGGACAGCTCCCCCTACAGTTATGAATTTGGACTGTGAGACGAAGCTAAAGTACCTGGAAATAACACCTGCACGCACAAGGAGAACATTTAAACTCCATGCTGATCGCTTCATCTCGAGAAATGTTCCCTGATTTCAAAACTTTTCTGAAGTGGTGCCTGTAAATCCAGTTTCCAGTGTGGTAGTGGAGCGCAGATTTGTCCTCCGGATGATTATAACCTTGAGACGCTTGATTACGCACAAGCTGGTGATCAATTCAGGTGATCAACCAGATCAGGAGAAAGTTGTTAGTTACTGAGGCTAAAGTATTTTTTCGCTGAAGAGAAGCATTTACATGTATCCATCCTCTTTATGTGGATTTTCTGCTCAGCTTGTTGAATATTAAACTAAATTAAAATTAAATGCAATTAAATATGTCATTATCATTTTATTTTAAGTCCAACCTGTAGATGAAACTAAAGCTGTATACCTTCTTTTCCTCTGAAGTATCTGAAAACTTCTGTCAGAATAAAGCGTGTCATGAACCTTTGAGATTTTACAAAAACATAAAAATCTGGTGCAGAAAAATAAAACTGGGCCATCATTTGATTTAATTTTAGCTCATTAGGGTAACGATCACCTGTTGGAGCCTTCGGACGTTTTGCTCATACAAATGACTCAAAGTCTTCTGGAGAAAAATGTTGAGGGCACAATACGTTCTTTGGAAGTTGTTTAGCTCCGGCTCTTTCCCACTGAGCTCTTGTGTGAGAAATGATCCAGATTCTTCTTTTTTTCTCTCTTTTTCTTTATTTATTGCAGCCGCAGTGACACAATGTGGCATTATCTAAAATTACACCAGTCAAATGCAATATGATAAACAACTCATGTAAAATTAGCCGTCCTGTATTTACTCCCTAGATTCCAGTACAGAATGGACCATCAACCCCTCGGTGAAAACATGGCCACCTCCATGGGTGAAAATTATAACAAAAGATGTTCATTTTTGAAGACATTATGAGTTTTGATGTATCACAAACAACATTTGTTTTGGTTAATAGGAAAATATTTAGGCCAACATGTTGAACTAATGCTGGATCACGTTAAAACTGGTTCACACTGTGTCTTAACAACACACAACATTTTCTCACAATTA
Source organism: Brachyrhaphis roseni (assembly GCA_903066815.1). Taxonomy (NCBI): domain Eukaryota; kingdom Metazoa; phylum Chordata; class Actinopteri; order Cyprinodontiformes; family Poeciliidae; genus Brachyrhaphis; species Brachyrhaphis roseni. Next base: position 12,260 of record CAEFZY010068089.1, read on the forward strand.
ACTAGTTCACTTAAATTTTTAATTCAGGAAGAAAACAAAGCATTGTTTTGTTTCTGCAGCTGCGACTCGGATCGTTTTCTCATCCTTTCTCCTCCAGCCTGTCAGTTAAAACTGGTGTTGGTTTACTTTGATTGTCTTTCCTTCCTTATGTCTGGTTCCGACTCGCCCTAAATAATTCAAACTGGTTCATCTGTAGAAACTCCTCCAGCCAAAAAGATGATTTTATTTAATTTAAATCATTTGTTTTTGCTTTTGTGTTTGTCGTTATTGTTGTGAAGCCACCATTATATGTTCACTTCTACACTTCCTCCTCCTCATTTTGCCACAGTTTTGATGAAAGCATGATTGAACCTTCTCTCCAGATGACACGGTGTCGGCCAGCAGCAACATGGACATGGAGGACAGAGTGTCCCACCTGGAGCAGAGGCTGCAGCTGCAGGAGGACGAGATCCAGCTGCTGAAGGCGGCTCTGGCCGACGCTCTGCGTCGCCTCGGTTACTGCGAGGAGCAGAGCCAGGGGCCGCATGCAGGGGGCGCTCATGCTGGCAGGAGGCCGCTGGCCGCATCAGCACCGCCTACCAAGGGTAAATAAACACTTTGCTTTTTTACGAACCTGTTATTTAATTTCTGAAAATGTGTAATAAGAAAAGGCATCAAAGTCGCAACGAGCTTTCAACTGAATTAATTAAACGTTAACAGCTAAAATTTGATTTAACTAAGAGTATAAATTTTGTATTTGGTAAGTTATTTAAAAGCAGCAAAATGTAAATGTTATTTTTTAATAAAGGACTTTTTAAACGGGGCCCTGTTGAGACATTATGAGCCGTCATTATCTTACCACGTAAGTTAACATTTGTAGCATTTTTATTTTGGACTTAAAGGGGCAGTGTCATGTAAAATCAACTTTTTTGAGCTTCACATTGTTATAATAATATTCCCTCATAAAAAACATGCCTGGAGTTTTGCTTGGATTCTTTCATGCATGTTTTATCTCCATGGCAACCATTCAGCTTTGTAAAACGCTTGGGTGGACTTAGCCCCGCCTTCGAGATGCTGATCCTCCTCGTAGCTGCAGTTCCCAAGCTTTCAAACTCTGAGACTTCCCCACTCAGCTCCTTCAGACTAGCCAGCAACAATTAGCAAACACCTGGTGGAAGTGCTGAACTCATAGGAGCTACTTCTCAGTGAAACTCTGGTAAAAATGTTGTTAAAGGTTAATAGAGGAGCCATGTTTTGGTGTTTAACTGAAGGCGGAGTTTCAGAAACAGCAGGAGCTTCTTAAAGAGACAGAGACCAAATTTCTAGGTGTTAAATTCCAAAGTAAAATTACTTTTAAGTAATATTTGATATATATAGTATTTTCAACTGAAGTTAACATATTGATTATGTTATAAAGTGGTGCTGTGAGAAACAGTTTTTCCATTTATGAAGAACATAATAAAGAAAACCTTCAGTCACATTATTACAGCTTCTTTGTTTCTTCTGAATCTTTTTTCAGCCTGTTTTAAAAGAAAACTCCTATCAAACCAGACTAGAGATGCTGCCTTGTTTCTTTCATGCATTATCGTTTTCGACATAATTTCTAAATAATCCATCGCTGCTGAAGCTGAGATTATTGTTTTGAGCCGTTAAAGATGCTCAGTGTCACCAATGTGTCGCCTTCCAGTGCGTCAGCTCCTGCAGGCTCTTCCCTCCAGGCCTCTGAGTAACGGCTACGTTCAACAGAAACGCCTCCTGTCCTCGCCGTCGTCGCCAAAGAAAGAGGTGCTGCAGTCCATCAAGAGGTAGGATGGGGACGGGGAACTTTGACTAGGCCAAAAGGCTCCGTGTGGGTTCTCAAGTTTTTGAATTACCCAGAAAAATTAAAATACAGCATATGGAAAAGAACAAAAACTGTTTGTGTATACACTTCTTTCATCCCATTTCTCTTTCTTCCCTTTTCTTCTTCATATCTTTTTTGTTACTTTGTTCCTGCTTTTTATCTTTTTTAAATTGTTTCTCTTTGTATCTTTTTACTTTGTTTCTTTCACTTTATTTCTTCCTTTCTTTTTGCATCTTTCATTCTGTCTTTCTTTTTCTCTCTTGCTTTCTTTTCCATATTAGCACCACATTTGATTGGGATTTATTTTAATTATGAATTTAAAGAATAAAAATGTACATGTGTGTTTTTACTCATTTCAGATTTCAATTTTCAGATTGAATGGAATTTTCTAATCACCTAATTATTATTTATTGTTGCATAATCCAAAACATAAAGTTTTTAGGATAAATATGAGCAGCAATACTTATTTCCAGTTTCATCAAATTTGCTCTGGACATTCAGATCTGGTTTTTTTTTGTTTTTTCCCGTCTGCAGGAAGAGCATGTCCACAGAAAGACTTACTCTGGTCCGCAGAGAGATGGCAGCAGAGAGTCGGAGTCGGACCACGTCCTCCAGCAGCTCCTCTGGTGGGAAAAGGTAACTTCTGCTGCTGGGTGGGGCAGGAGGGTGAAAACTAGATACCACACACACAAAAATTACATTTTCAGTTTATTGATTTAAGAAGAACAAACAGAAATGAACGAGCGTCATAGATATTTATATACTCAATCTGATTCGTTGTTTCTATACGAGTCAGCAGACATGATTGTTGAAATAAAATAAACTAAAGGAGAGTGTTTTGTTTGAGATAAAAGCTAAATTATTGAAGATAACGGCTGAATAAACTGGAAGTCTGTGGCAAGTGGTAAATCCAAACATTTTAATTAAATAAACTGCAGTTAATTAACTTGAACTAGTTTTTTCATAATTATTGTTTCCACAATAAATACAACAAAGTATTACGACACAATTTTAATTCCATATTGCCAAAAATGAACATAAAGCTTAAGACTTTATTTTACATTAAAATCAATGAAGTTTGTAACATATGAAAAGTAGAAATGTTCTTGTTCTTTGTACAGATTTAATGTAGTATAACTTCAAAACAGTTTTACTCAGGTTAAAGTAAACATAGTGCTGAATTCCTGTCCTCAGGTAAATGTGACTATTTGGTCCCATTCTGCTGCTCTCCTGTGTTTCTGCTGACGGCTCAGATTTCCTTCCTGGTAAAGAGGTGTGGTTACTGTAGAAAATGTGGGGGCGTGGCTTTAGGCTAGAAGCTGCTCTCTGATTGGCTGCGCTTGGCCTCCAGGCTGAGCTAAAAGTTTGCAGAGAGAAGGAGGAAGTGTGTGTCTGTGCGGCTGCTGAACGGGACACAAACGGCTCTGCAGGAAGCTGGAAGCTGCTCTAACGGGAAAACTGCAGACATGAAGCGATCCTCCAGGTAAACACCAACAGCAGCGCTTCAGAGAGCCGCTGGAACCACTTCCTGCTGGTTCTGATCCACTTCAGACGGGTTAACATTTGAATGTGTTATAGAGGAGGTTTTTGTTGTCACGCGAACAGTTGGATGTGGTTAGGTCTCTGCGTGCAGCGCGGTGGGGAGGGGCAGCACAAGCCGACTAGAGATTAAATGAGTCAATAAGACTGTTTGGCGTTTCTTTAATGTTTTCTCTTCACATAAAAACTTCTGCTTTATTCGTTACAGCAAACAGTTGACGTAAAAAACAAACAAAAAAGGAAGGAAAGGTGGATCGCTCAGCAGATCTGAGCTGGTCGTTATGGTAACCAGCCGCACCTCCTTCTTTCTGTTCAGGTTTACCTGCTGGGCTTTTAAAAAGAGTTTGGCTTTGGAGCAGAGTTATAGTTACGGTTATGAAATTATTTACATTTCCTGTTTAACATGCAGCAAACTGGGCTGCACCACCAGGAACTGGTTTCTCCCACCGCACTGCCCTGCGTGTTTTAGATGTCTCTGTTCAAAACAAAAACCTGATTCAAATGGTTTCACCACACATTTTGCTTCATTTAGTACTAAATAAAACTTATTTTAAGACACTGGAATCCTTTTGTGAGAAAGTAATCTTATTCAGCTGTTTTCAGACGTGATAAATCCTGCAGGATTTCTTCCGATTTTGTATAATTTAGAGTTTCTGAGTGAAACTGTGCAGAAAACGTGTTTATAAAGTCGACGGCTGCAGCACTTAAGTCATAATGGATCAGGCGATGGATGACCGCTCCCATCATCCTGCATTTAAGGGACACACAAACCATTAGCGGGGCAGAAACGTCCATTTCCTCTCTGCGGCTTTGATTGCACCGCCAGTTTCTCGCAGCTTCGTTTTCTGATTTCTTTTAGTTTGAGAAATCCCTTTAAGAAAAGCCAATCAGATGAACTAGAGGATAAGGAAAATGTCTAACAGGAAATATCTCTTAATGCTCAGAAAACATAAAATGAAACATGAAAGCTGAAATGAAAAAGTTAGAAATGATGTCATAAATTATTCTGACTGTTTTTGGGTTCAGGTCTCATTTGTGGATGGTTACCAGCAGGGATCGGTTGTTCTTAATTTAAGCAGAGCCCATGAACTTTGACCTGCTCATCTAAGAGGTTTGGGTTTGGTTTTGTTTTTGGATTCTAAATTTTGGCAGGTTTGTTGAAATAAAACTTTCTGAACTGGTTTTGCTGCTTCAGGGCTGAAAGTGAAATAACTGACAGCAGGAATATGGGCGGTGGTACGGCAAGCTGTTTGAATATATAATCAAACCACACTTCCAAAAGCCAATTGAACTAAATGTCTTAAAATAGAACCATATTTTATGAAGGTATGTTTCCGAAACGTTTCTGTCGTAACTAATAATTTATTTTCTTGAAAAAAAATGCAACATAATTACGATTAATAGAGTTTTCCGCAGTATTAGACATTTTTGAGTCAGTTCTTGTTGGTTAAAATAAAATTTCTCACATCCAGAGCAGTTTCCTCCCGTTTACTGAACCTACTGTAACCTTTTACAATCAGATTTGGTTTTTAATCTGATCTCAGCTGATCTTTGTCGACGATCCCATCTGTAATAAATGATAAAACTGCCTTCCATACATTGCAGTGGCATAAAGAAACCTTTAAGATTTTACCAGCAGGTTTTATTTTTGTTTTTTAGTTTAACATCCACCACAGATCTGCTGGGTTTTTTCTATTTTAGGTTGATTGCTACCCTTATTGTTATCCTGCGTAGCTCTGGAGAAACGTACGCAGGATGATTACTGGCTCCCCTGGTGCATCCTTGCAGCTCGTCCGTCTCCTCTGGGTGTTTTCTGAGCGCAGCCATCCAGGGGGAAAATGTTCTGCATGTTAATGAAGGTTCTGTTTGTTCATCTCCCGTGGAAACCATGAGACTCGCTCACGTTTCACAACGAAGAGGTTTTGGACGTGCCGGTATTTACAGTGTTTTTCTGCCAGCCAGCTCTGCTCTAATTACGGAGTCGGCCGCGGCCTTTGATTGGCTGCAGCCGCGCCACGCCTCGTCTCCCTGCCAGAGCGACATGCAAACAACCGGGCCTTTATGTGGTTAGTTAAAAGAGCCGACACCCGGCCTGCTGGCCTCCACCTGACCAGAACCAGATCAGACATCTGCTCTTTAATCTGCGCCTCATATTGAAACAGGCTTACATCTTCTTTGACTCAATACAGGAGACCTATTGTGCTTCACTGAACAAGTTAGAAAAGGTCTATTCAAAACCTGCTCATTACACTTTTTGTAAAAAGTTGTTCTTAGATAAAAGATTTCAGGCTGTTTATTTCGGCCTTCCTTTCAGATTGTAGATGTTTTAGGGCGTCCTGTCACTTTAAATCTAAACAAGCTGCTGCTGGCCACAACCCCAACTCAACGTTTAAACTGAAACGTGAAAATAGCTGCAGACAGACGCGCAATTACACAAACATACGTACGAGAAGCATTAGTAGAGCCTCCTGCACAATCAACAAGAATGTAGCAAGTGGTTTCTGGATGGTCGGTCAACAACAAAGCATCCTTCTTTTCCAGCAGCCATTGTACAGCGGTAAAACCAGCTGACCAACCGTGCTGGAGCTCTACTAGTTTTGCTAGGTAACAGGCAGTTCCTGCTGATTTGTGCCGTTACATTCTGTAGGTTTTTATAAACAACTTGTTTTCCAGATACCAAAAAACATTTACTTGCAGCCAAAAACTTGCTTTTATTTCTACTTTTTATTTTTTTTAAGTGCTTCACCTGTTTTTAGAAGCAGTTAAGACCCAAATAGAAATGTAAACAATATTCTGCATCTTCTGTTGTCAGTGAAGCCTTTACAGAACGGCAGCTGATGTTTTCAGTTCTTTACTAGTGTTTTCTTTCCTACGTCCTTCCCAACCTGTTTGGTTGTTCTGTCTCCACACCTTTCAGTTTTCGGGTTGAAGTTAAAACTTTTTCCCTTATCCAGACTGTCGGTGTGTCATCACTTCTCCTGTAGCTGCGGCTGATTGGTTGACAGGTCGTCCTGCCAGTCAGCAACCAGTGAAATGCTCAAACCGCAGCAGCTCTGGCCGGCTGACTGACGGCTGATTCGGGAGCAGCAGAGCACAGAGTTCGGCTGAATCGCTGTAATTTTGCATTTAGCGACACAGATTTCCAACATAAATGTGCAGAGCTCTGCTGTCCTGCGTTACGTTTGGGCTCACGCTTTGTGTCATCTTCTCTTTTTATGGGTACAATAGCATCTCTGTATTCTGTCATAATTGATCAAAATTCATTTCTTTTATTTCTAATGGGAACATTGGAGCACAAAACCTTCAGTATTTTCTCTTTTTATCAAAAGAGATTGAAGCCTGAGGACAGGAGAGAAAACGTTCCAAACCAGATCCGTCTTAAAACTGAGGAATTTAACTTTTATAAGGAAAAAGTGGTTATGTATTAAAATATTGCTGTATTGTGAGACTAATAATCAGTGAAAAAATGTACACAAAAAATACACTGCTCTGCCTGAAGCAACCAGTTAGAGCCAGGAGGAGGATCTTAGCGCTGTCAATCACCCTTGTGTACACTACAGCTGGTTCATGAATGCTCAGGCTAGTTAGCATGGCCACCAATGACAATGGTAAGTTGTTTCTCCTCCATCAGCACATCGAACAGCGTATACCAGAGCATGATTGACAGCGCTAAGAAAAGGTTGTGATAAATCAATTGCATGATAAATTAAAATCAGCTCAATAACTTCCATTTGCATGATTTATGGTTTTTTCTCTTTTCTCCCTCTTTTAGCAAAAACTGGATGATAAAATGTTTTAGTCTGGTTCTTTTTCTGAAAAACTTCATAATTCATTTTATTGGTTGGTTTTGTTTATTTTGGATATTTAAATGTCTTTCAGTTCCAACTTAATTTAAAGTTTAATGATCTTTGAGGATAATGTTTATTATTATGGCTTTACTGCCATTATATTCCTTGAAGATTATTATTATGCTACTAGATTATTTCCAGTGTTTTTAATGATTATTTCTTTCATCTTTGGCTGCTTTTAAAAGCTCGTTGCTGCAGCCGCCTTTCGCCCATCAGCGCTGTGACTTTATGCTCCAAACACCTGGAGTGATCTGCAGCCTGTCTGCCGTGTCGGAGCTGCAGCAGCCGGTATCTTAATCTGATTGTTTATTCACGAGTTCTGCAGCTGAACGCTGAGGTCCACTTCGTGTTTCTGCTGACTCCAATGTTTCCTCTCGCTGTCCGGTCGAATTAAGTAATGAGGGTTGAAGCCTGGAGATGAAATGATGTATAATGGAGCTCCATATTTGCGGCTCCATTTAGTCAATGTATGCTAGATGGGCTCTCTGGATCCATGGCTCTCCTTTTTAAACATTTTTAATCTTCAGAGTGGAAAATTACTTAATTCTGCTGATCAGATGGTTGATCCTTTTTCTGTTTTCTTTTTTTTCCAGCAAATCCAAAGAATGCACCTATAATGCAGGTAAAATAATTTTATATATATATATAAATATTTTTGTTTTTGTCTTTCTGTATGGAGTGCCTTTAAGTTTTTTTTATTTATATGGTGTTTGATAAATAAGCCTTGTTAAAATAAGTTATTATATACATATATATATATCTTTTTTTTTCAAGCCCTGTTTACTTTAACATCTCAAATTAAAATGCCTCAGGTACAACAGTAAAAGTTTGAGAAAGGAAAAAGTGTGCTTACAGATTTTCACAGGTGAAGTTTAAAAAGTCACCAAGTCTCTTTAATTTTCCAGATTTAAACGCTGCTTTTATTTTGGTTTATCACCTAAAATCCCTGTAAAATAATGAATTAATACATTTTGTGGTTTAACATGAGAAAATGTGAAAACCCTTTAAATGGTGCACAGATTGTAGCGAAATCAGAAACATAATTCTCAGACTTCAGCTTCTTATTTTGCTTATTTGATGTAAAAGGAAACATTTAATGACCTAAACAATAATTGGATTTTTATAGCTTCTTCCATTCTGTTTTGTTTTTATTATACTTTTCTCTCTGTTCTCACTGATTCACTCTGTGTGTATTTTTAAAAACGTTTTTCTGCTCCAGAGGACGGCTACGTGAGGATGTTCCTCCGCGGTCGTCCCGTCACCATGCACGTCCCAGACCCACAGCGGGACAGTTTCAGCCTGGACCAGAAGGTGGCGCTGCCGGAGAAAAAGCTGAAGCTCCAGTGGGTGTATCCTTCAAACCCAAAGGGAGACGACAACCATGAAAGACTCTGGTCAAAACAATGGATGAGAAATTAGTTTTTTAAATATTGAAATATATTTAATTGTTTTTTTTTTTAATTGTAATTTTAAATATTATATAATTTTTAAAATTCTAACTTTTTTTTTTTGTTATTCTGTATCAAGTACTGTGAAAGCCACACTTCTCATTTATTTAAAAAAAAATAACGTCTTAATGTTTGGCTCCAGAAAATCAAAAACATCTCACCATTACACAAGTACTAATGTAATTTCATGGTCTTTTATACACAGTTAATAGCATTACAGTAGCTTGTTAGCCTGCTGGTTTTTTGTTATTTCATCACTTTACATTTTATCCACTTGGCGAAAACCTCAAGTGTTTAATCAATTGAGTTAATTTCAGTCTATAATTAATTAACCTCATTTTAATCAAAAACCATGTCAACAAAATGATATTTTTTTTCAGTTCAGCTCCCCTTTTTGCTGCTAAATCATTGAATAAGCTCAATAACAAATATATTTATTGTTTTAAAATCTTATTTAGGTTCTTCAACCATCAGATTGGTACAAACTTCTATTCTTTCCATTCAGCTTCTTTAGAAATTGTGGCTGCTAACATTAGCATTAGCATCTGTGCTGCTGCTACATGTTTAGCATTGCGATGCTATTTTAGCCTTGCTGATAAGCTAACTCCTTTTAGCACAACCTGAACACAACGATAGTCTTTCCCAGCGTCCAATCAGATCCGTTTTTGAAGCAGAAATTAACCCCCAGCTTTGGCGTCCATCTTTGTTTGGGGATGTCTTGTGTAAAAAATGGCTTCCTGCCGATCTTTACAGCTTCAGTCACCTTCCCTAACTAAACGGTGGGCTAGCTACGGCTACCGCGGCCGTGACTGCCGCTGCAACCTCTACCTGCTGCCCACCGGGGAGATCGTGTACTTCAACGCTTCGGTGGTGGTTCTGTACAACACGGAGGAGCAGCAGCAGAGACATTACCTGGGACACAACGACGACGTCAAATGGTGAGGAAACAAACTTTGATAATAAAGCTGTTTATTGCTGCTGCAACGCAAATCTGTGCAAATCTTGTTGATATTCGGCTGATGTCGAAAAATTACAATTTTGCAGGTGCAGTGTTTGTATTTCATAAGAAATTAAATAAAAATCAGACATGAATAAATGATTAAAAATCATGGCAGCGACAGTTGCATAAGATTATATTCATAGTTCAATTGGCGTTGGCGCGACCAGTAAGCAATAAATTAGTCACATGATAAATTAAAATGAACTCAATAATTTCTGGGACAATTTATCATCCAGTAAAATTCGTTACTATTGCCACAGGTCTAGCAACAAGCCCGATCTGCTTAGGAAGGGCTTCTTAGTGGCGTTTTGGGGAAATTGTAGTCGGCCATTTTACATAAGAGCGAAGGATTCAAAGTGTTTGACAAATAACTTTTTATGAGCTGTGAAGCTGTGACAGAAGAAAAACCCAAACAAACCATCATCCTGCTACCACTTCCTGTCATCTTCTTTGGCGTTTCTGTCAGGAGTAACATCCTGTTGTTGATTATGTGATGCAAAAACACTTTTTAATATGAAAAATTGCATCACTCTATTTCAAAAATGTGGTTTTTTTTTCTGTCTAAATTGCCTTGCCATCACTAAATTTATTATAATTTCAATTTGTGTGATTTTATGGTTAATGTAGACGCAGCTACTGACAGATTCATTAGTTCAGACTAGATCACCAAGAAAAACTTTCGATTTGAAGCACTCAGTTTTCACACAGATGGATCTAATTGCATAATTTCTCCTTTAATGGCCTAACTTCACCACTTCATCAGAAAACCACCATCTCTTTCTTTCTTCCACCAGAGGAATCTTCAGAATTTCCTGTTGTTCCCAGTATGAATCGGACTCTTCTGGGAAAGCTCCCAGTCACAGTTTTAAACCTCCTCATACTTTACTCGCCTTTTTTCAGAACTCCTGAATTAATTCCCACTTTTAAAACTATTTTATGGTCCGGTATTTTGCACGTTTTGGACATTTTCAGATCTGAAAATGACTCGTTTTATCCTTATTTTCCTTTCAAATTCTACACAGAAATTTAACTTTTATGAAAAGGATGAATAGTGGAGTAAAATGATCTGGATTAATGATGCTATTTACCAAAATGATTCACACACTGCAAAAAACTAAAATCTTACCAAGTATTTTTCTTCTAGTTTCTATTGCAAATATCTTAGTTTTGTCTCATTTCAAGTGTACTAACTTACAAGTAACTTTTCATCAAATTATAGGAGCTTGTTTTAAGTAATTTCTTAAAATTAATGAAAAATAAAATTTTCTCATGTTATAAGTGAAATAATCTGCTAGTATTTTTTTCAAGTGATCTAAGATATTTGGACACTAGATTTTGAGTTTTTACAGTGTACAGCAGAAAACACCTCCACACTTTTTAAAGGGGCAGTATCGTTTAAAATCGACTTTTCTTAGCTTTACATCATGTTATAATGTTATTCCCTCATTAAAAACATACCTGGGATGTTGCTTTGATCATTTCATGTACGTTTGAGAAATCCTTTAATCCTTTATTTAATAGAATCTGTTCCGTAAAACGCATAAAAATGCCTCTAAAAACAAAAATAAATAACACAAAGGAGCAACAGAAACTAAGCTGAAAACACTTGGTGAGATTTAGTGTTTTTGCTTTGCACACAGAAGTTTATTTTGTGTGAAAAGTGTCTGTTTATCTAATTAAATCTATGATCTAATCATCTGGCACCAGCTGGCCTGTAAACACTAAACGCCTCCTGAGGCATGCTGGGAAAAAAAAACACGACTCTACTGTTTCTTCTCCCACTGCTGTCAATTAAACTCCTTCAGCTTCCTGCTTTTTTTTAAACATTTACCTTTTACTCTTTCACAAAGACGTCGTCATAACAATAAAAATGACGACACCCTGAGTCCTTTAAAAGTTTTTAACTGTACATTTGAATTTTTTTTTTTTTGCTTAATGTTGTTTTTATGTCACATCAACATAAAAATGTCGATTTTTTTTTTTTTTTAAACTTGAAAAAATGTACTTTTTCAAGTAAATTTTGAACTTATAAACATTGTGAAAGATGTGAATCGTTTTTCACTTTCGCTCTCCTCAGCCTGAGCGTTCATCCTGACATGGTAACCATAGCAACAGGTCAGGTGGCTGGAAACTCCAAGGATGGAAAGGTAAAGTGAACGCCACACCTCTGTTTGTTTTATTAACCCAACTTCAGCTTTGTTCATCCATTTTTATATTTATTCCTTTTTTTGTTTTTTTTAAAGCTAAACAATCTGTCAAGAGCTTTGATAAAATAATTTTCCAATAAAAATGTTGCTTAGGATGCAAGAAAAAAGTTATTTTAACTGCTTTTTTCAGTGGAATTAATAAAATATGTTGTCTGAATGGGATTGTAGTTTTCTTCAGTAAATGTCCTTTAATTCTGTAGTTATTTGTTTGTTATTCCTCTTCAGCTTCTGGCTCCTCACGTTCGCGTCTGGGACTCGGTGAGCCTCAACACGCTCCATGTGATCGGCATGGGGGCGTTCGACAGAGCCGTCACCTGCGTCTCTTTCTCCAAGTCGGTGAGCAGCGTCTGAACGGGGTGAAAGGGCCGACGAAGAGCAAAGAATGTCAGATTTCCACCAAAAATCTGACATTTATAAAAAATAAAGACGACATTTTCTTCTTTTATTTCTAGAAAATTTGAAATTAATCTCATTTTTGTAAAATGTTTAACTAAATGTTCAACTTTTCAAACTCAGAAATTTTCACGTTTCGTATCTAGAAAATTTCTGGTTAATTTCAAAATTGTGGAATTTTTTTCAAGTAAATTTCTCAAAGTTTCCTAGAAATGTGAACATTTCTGAGATGAATGTAAAAAGTTATTTTTTAAGAAAATTGTAAACTTTTCAAACTCAGAAATTTCCACATTTTGTTTCTAGAAAAGTTTAGATGAAACTAAGTATTTGAGTCTTTTTCTAGGACGTTTTTGAAAATCTGAAATTGTCGCATTTTGTTTTTTTAAGCAAATTTTCAACTTTTCAAACCCAGAAATTTCTGTTTTGTTCTGTTAGAAAATTTTTGATTTATCTCAAAATGTTGGATTTTTTTTTTTCAAGCAAATTTTTGACTTTTCAAACTCAGAAATTTCCAAGATTTTTTCGAGATTAATCTAAAATCTTCTGAATTTTTTGGTGTAAATGAACAATATTGTTGTTCCCTGTCTGCAGTGGCCCTAATAATGAAGCTGTGCAGCAGCTGGAAACCAGTTTTTATATTTTGGTGATGGTTTTTCTCTTTCTCCACTCAGAACGGCGGCTCCTTCCTCTGCGCTGTGGACGACGCCAACGATCACATCCTGTCAGTCTGGAACTGGCAGAAAGAGAAACAACTCGCTGAAGTGAAGGTAAACTCTGCCTCTTTGTTTGATAAATCATCATTTAATTTTATTACCAACTGATAAATAAGCTGCAGATGACAGGATGATGTTTCCTGCTGCAGTGCTCCAACGACTCTGTGCTGGCTGCCGTGTTTCATCCCATGGACACGAATCTGATCGTCACCTGTGGAAAGTCGCACATCAACTTCTGGACCATGGAGGGAAACACGCTCACCAAGAGGCAGGGACTGTTTGAGGTAGAACCGCCACGAACATCAGAGATTTAAAATTAAAGACATAAAAAGGTTTGAGCCTGAAGAAAACTGGATTTCAATGTTTGAGTTGATCAGTAACTAGTTACATTTACTCAGTTACAACCACTTGAGTAACTTGAAAAAAATATCACTGACTTTTACTAGAATAATTTTATTATGAAGTATTTCTACTCTTACTTGAGTAAAATTTCTGGATTTTCTTCCCACTGAATGAAGGACAAACATGTTTTAACCAGAAATTTATCAGACTCAGACCTGCAGTTTCTGTGAAACTGACTTGGAAAAAAAATTATTTTGCCTGATTTCTGTTATTTTTTTGTAATATTTATTATTGTCATTTTGGTTTTTAAAATGCCAAAGTTTCCACTTAACTTCATGTTTTGGTCTGTCTGATGTAATTTTAAATATTAAATGATTTATAATTTGATCTGTTTACGGGAGGAGACATTTTACCAAATACGTTTTTTACTCTTACGTGAGTAATTTCTTGGATGAATACTTTTTACTTGAGTAAAAGAGTAAATTGATCCTGAGAAATCAAGCTCAATGGGAGAAATCCCACATTGAGCAATGAAGGGAGATGAGAATCAAACTGAAGCTAAAATCATCTTAGTCCAAACCTTTTAAAATATGTTCTCGCTGCTGAACTTAGTTTTTCGCTTATTTGTGTTGCAAATGTTAATTCTCGATGCAAAAACTGTATAAAAAACAATAACCACCAAATTTTTGTATCCGTTTCCATAGAAACACGAGAAACCAAAGTACGTTCTGTGTGTGGCCTTTGCTGAAAACGGAGACGCCATCACAGGAGACTCCAGTGGGAACCTCTACATCTGGGCCAAAGGTCGGGTTGACTCCTTTATCTGATGGAAGGTCACTCTGTGAACGTAGGATCATCCAACGTGTGTGTGTGTGTGTGTTATCAGGCGGTACCCGCATCAGCCAGGTGGTGTCGGGCGCACACGAAGGCGGCATCTTCTCCGTTTGCGTCCTGAAGGACGGTACCATGGTGTCCGGAGGCGGGAAAGACCGCAAGGTGGCGCTGTGGGACCACAACTACAGGAAGCAGGCGGAGATGGAGGTAGAGGAAGAAAGAGGAAGGAGGGATGAAGCACACAGGCAGAAAGAATAGATTCATGTTACTCCTTGTTGTTTCTGGTTAATGTGAAATTATCCAGTTGGTCAGAGATAAAAACAATCTGAAATGAAAGTCTGGAAAACATGAGCAGGAAAATATTTGTTTTTCCAACCTTTTTTCCAGATGCATTATCTAAACATTCTTTCCTTTTTATATCCTATTTTCTCACTCACATACTTCCTTCTTTCTCTCTTTTTTTCCTTTAACTCTGTCTCTCCATTTCACCCCTTTATGTTTATACTTCCTTCTTCTTCCTTCTTCTCTTTGCAGGTTCCATAATTTAATTTAACATTTAATTTAATTTAATTTGATTTAATTCAATAACCAGTAGGTGTGTTTTGGTATATTGGTCTCTGCTTCCTGGACGATCGTCTCTTCTCCTTCTGTCTTTGTGCGTCCAGGTGGGCGAGTCGCTCGGCCCGGTCCGGGCTCTGGCTGAGGGGAAACCAGGTGAGCTGTTTGTCGGAACCACCAAGAACGCCATCATCAGAGCGGCCTTCCCCGACACCCTGACCCCCATCGTACAGGTACACTACACACCTGGACAAGGCTCTGTTAGCATACGCTAGCTTCTAATGTTAGCTGCCGTTAGCATTTGTTAGCTTCCAGTAACAATTGTTAGCATCCGTTTGCGTCCTTCCATTGGTTTTCGTTAGCATCCGTTAGTGTCTGTTATCATTTGTTAGCTTCCATTGGCTTTTGCTAGCATTCATTGGTTTCATTAGCATCCAGAAGCGTTCGTTACATCCGTTAGCTTCCATTGACAATTATTAGCTTCTGTTTGTATCCTTCTGTTGGCTTTCGTTAGCATCCTTTAGCTTTTGTTATATCCGTTGGTGTCTGTTAGCTTTTGTTAGCCAGTGGAAGCTTCCAATGGCTTTTGTTAGCATCCATTGGTTTCATTAGCATCCATTAGCTTCTGTCAGCGTCCTTTTGTCAGCATCTGTCAGCATCCGTTAGCGTCAGGCGACCTCCTGTTTTAACGCCGCCGTGTGTTTCCAGGGTCACACAGACGAGCTGTGGGGTCTGGACGTCCACCCCTCCATGGACCAGTTCGTTACCTGCTCTCAGGACAAGCAGGTCCACCTGTGGGACACCAGCACCCACCAGCCGCTCTGGAGCAAAACCATGGAGGTGAAAGGAGCAGCGAAAACGGAAAAACAAAGCCTAACCCAGCTAACTAGCGTGGATTACTAGAACTTTGGTTCTTGTTCAGGATCCAGGAAGGTCTGCAGGTTTCCATCCCAGTGGCGCCGTTCTGGCTGTGGGAACCATGACTGGAAGGTTGGTCCACCGATCCAGCTGCAACTCTAAAACCAGACGTCTGGAAAACACAACATTTAAATAGTGACTCCATCATTTCTTCCCAATTATTTCTGTATATTTTAGCAAAAATATTTGTTTTTTTTTGCTACAAAATCTAATTTCCTCCAAGAATTGAGCAGTTATTTAGATTTTTTTTTTTCCAGATACGCAGCAAAAACACAAAATTTATCAAGTATTTCTTCTCCAGTTTCTGGTGCAAATATATTTGTACACTTGAAATATGGCAAAATAATTTCCAAATAGCATTTTTTGGTCTGTAAATTTTTGACTTTCAAAAAAAGACACTTTCAAAAAAAGAGAGGAAATTTCCGAGGTTAATCTGAAAATTCAGAGTTTGTTTTGAAAATTTTCAACTTTTAAACATCTCAAAATTTCAGCTTTTTTGTATCAAATTTTCAAATTCAAAAATGTACTTGTTTTTGAGAATTTTTTTTATAAATCCTCAAAAATTTCTATACTTTTTTTTTTAGAATAATTGCAAAATGTCTGAGTTGTTTTGTAGCAAATTTTCAAATTCAGAAATGTTCTTATTTTTCTAGAAGAGTTCTGAGATTAAGTGAGTTTTTTGGCAGACATGTACTCGTCTCCTTCTGCCTATAATGACCCAAACACGCCATTGCAGGTAACAACCAATCAGCATCAAGGGGAATCAATAGCTCTCCTTGATTGGCTACTCAGCAAATGCCAACCAATAGCATTTAAAGTAGCATTTGCAGATATTGAAGCTTCTCCAGCTGCTTTTTGTTTGAATATTTTAGCTAAACTCTACAAAAAAATCTCCAATTACTGAACAGTAAAAGATTGATTAATCTGAAAACACAATATTTATATTTCTAGTGGTTTTTGGAAGTGAGGCGCTGCTACATCTATTGGCTGTTCACCTGGGTGTTGCCAGTGAACACTTCTTGTCGTTTCAGGTGGTTGGTGCTGGACACCGACACCCGGGATTTAGTTTCTATGCACACAGACGGCAGCGAGATCATCTCAAACGTCAAATACTCTCCAGGTGAACGCCCAGATGTCTCCACATTTCTCCATAAATGTTTCTCTCCAAGCTGCTCTCTGAACCGTTTGTGTTTGTAGATGGTAACTTCCTGGCTGTTGCTTCCCATGACAACTTCGTCTACATCTACGCTGTGAGCGAGAGCGGCAAGAAGTACAGCCGCGTGGGGAAATGCACTGCAAGTCCAGATTCTCTACCCTTAACAGAGATCAGTGTTTCTCAAACCTTTTCAGGCTAAAAGCCTCTTAATGCATTTTAAAAAAAACACTCGCAGGTGAAACACCCGTTAAAAATGCAACCTGAAATGAAAACATTGCTCTCTTTAACATGTTGTTGTTTTTCTTTATCCCAATGAGAACCAAAACCATTAACTCGTCTGTTTGGGGCATTTTGAGTTATTTACAGATTCTGAAAGTTTTCCAGTTATGACAAATACATAGAAATTTAAAAAATAAGTTGCTATTTATTACCAATTGTTGAGTGAATTAACATTTTAGGTCTGTTTGTAATTTAGAAGCTCAATAAAAGAAAAATAGACTTGAAAATTATCCACCAATTTTATAAATTTTATTTATCTATAGTGTTTGATTAATTTAATCACTTTTAATTAAATAAAAATAACAATAGCTGTTGACGTGTCAGCAGAGCATCATAAGCAAGCAAAGTCGTCAAAGAACAGTTCTCACTGAGACTCGTTCATGACAGAGCTGTTCAAAAGAATCGAATCTCTGGTGAATGACTTGACCTCCTCTGATGTAAATATTCCTGATGTGGTTTTCTTTCCTCCGATATCTTCGCTTTTTCTTTTATGTGACCTGGTTTTAAGCCACTTGTCCATTATAAGTGGATTGTGTTATTTTTGAACACAAACTTTTGCTAAGCTAACTGTAGCGTCGTACTTTGACCTCTCTGCAAATAAACAGTCGGTTGCATGCAGTACCCTGCGGACCACAAGAGGGCGCCTGGGGGCCACAGTTTGAGAAAGACTGAAAAACATTTTCAGCAATGGGGGAAAACTGTGATTTAAACTGAGATTATTCTGATTTGTTTGGGCTTTTTAGGGTCACTCCAGCTTCGTCACCCATCTGGACTGGTCCGCAGACAGCCAGTACCTCGTCACCAACTCAGGAGACTACGAGATCCTCTTCTGTACGTCTCGTCCTGTTTTCTCCCAAAATAGGAAACCTTATGCGTATGAAGCTTTTGTTTTGTAATTATTATTATTTTAATTTTCAGGGGAGGCATCCAGTGGTAAACACGTGACCAACATGGACACGGTGCGCAACCTGGAGTGGGCCACCTCCACCTGCACTCTGAGCTTCAGCGCCTTCGGTAGGCCTTATAATGTCTTGTTATAAGTAATTTTATCAGCCGATGGACCAAGAACTTTTTCATCCATATTGAGGGATTATTGACTCTAAACCAGCTGCTATATCTTGCTAAAAGTTACTTATAAGTCACTATCGTATCGTTCATTCTGTTATATTGTTTATTCTGTTGTATCGTGGGAATGATGTATCATTTGTTCTACCGTATTTTTCGTTCCATCATTGCATCTTTTCATTCTATTGTATAATTTCTATAATATCGTTCTATTGTATCATTCTTTGTGTTGTATTCTTCATTCTATCTGTCATTCGTTTGTTCTAGTGTTGGTTCTATCGTCATGTCCTGTTCCTTTTTGTTCTTAATGCTACTGGCTACATGTATTGATGCTAACACCAAGATGACTACACTGGACAGCTACTGTATAAAATGTCCAGCTTTCAGTCTCAAATGATTTTAAATTGCAGTTCATGTTTTCTTTCAGATGCCCTCTGACCCCCTGCTATTTTCCTGCAGGCTGAAAACAGAACATGACATGATTATCAATATTTGTCTCCCGCTGACTTCCTAACTCTTTGTTTCCCAGGAATTTGGCCAGATGGAGCCGACGGCACGGACATCAACGCCGCGTGCCGGTCACATGACGGCTCTCTGCTGGCCTCTGCTGACGACTTTGGCAAAGTGCAGTTGTTCTCCTTCCCCTGCTCCCAACCAAGGGTCGGTCACGTTCAGTCTGCACTCCATCGGCTTTACATAAACACTCTGTAAATCAATTACTGGGTCATAAACGCAAAGAAAGCTTGAAAATAAAATGCTTCCAGATTTTTTTTAAGTGCTGGATGAAAACCAGATGTGTAAAGTTCACATTTTCTACCAGGTGTTTCACCGTTTTCATTGAGCCGTAAAACCTAATACTGAAATGACTTGGACCAGCTAAGACTCTTAAAAGATCTAGAGTTTCCTATAAACACAGTAAACAGAATCATGTGGACTGCATGAGAAAACCTCCAGAAGGATTTTAAATATTTCACTCAACTTTCTGAGAAGAAAATTGACGCTTCGCTCTTAATTTAATCTTTTATAAACAATGTTTTTCTTATGTATTTGTTAAAAGTGTCACTACGTCCTGACAACCAGCGCTGTCAATTATGTTAGTGTACACGCTGCTCACCCCCAGGTAGTTCCTGTCACCACAGGCTGAAGTGAACGCTCAGGTTACTTAGCAAAGCCACAGCTAACGCAGAATAAACCACTTTCCTGTAACTTGTTTCTCCAACATTACCGCATTTAGCAACCCACACACAAGCATGATTGACGGCGCTAAGACCCTCCTCCTGGCTCTAATTGGTGTATTTCTGCAGATGGCGGTAGAACCGCAGGGAGGATCTCGACCTTCCAGATCATTTTACAGTTTTCATCAATATGTAAAAAAAAAAAAAAACATGTATAAAATTTACATACTGTAGCTTTAAGGGGAAATCAATTCTGGGCTCTCTTATAATTTGCAAACTAAATCAAACTCTACCACACCTTGGATAAGTTAAATTAAATGTTTATTAGTTTGGTAGTTAGTCAGGCTGCCTGCTCCTCAACAGACTGGTCAAAGTTTTAAAACGGTGATGCTGTAATGGCCTGTTTCCGTACGCAACCTCCTTTTAAAACCCCATGATACAAAATATGTAAATCATCAATCTTTATTTCACTGTTTTATCCACTGAACAGTAACTATTACAGTTGTTCAGCATAAATGTTGTTTCATATCTTCTGATTTTAGTCGATCAGAGGCTGCAGGGATTTTTGTAGCAGTATTTTTTTAAAGCATGGCTGCTGGACGTTTCCTAGCTATGCTATTTTAGCTATGCTATGCTAGCTATGCTATGCTAGCTATGCTAGCTATGCTATGCTAGTGTGCAGCTTGAGAAATTCAAAATCAGAAAAATAAGCATTTCAAAAAACTATTCTAAATTTTGTAATTACAGAAAAAAAAATTGATTTTATGATAAAAAAAAAAAAAACTTCCATTAAATTATTTTGTATTTTGTTGCATTAAAAAAAAAAAAACACTTTTTTTTTTTAAACTACCAAAAATATGATGAAAAATTTAACGTTCTTGTAAGAAGCATTACTGGACTTAACAAATCAGAAATTATAGTGGCAACCACATAATTTAAATATACATATGTAGTGAGAATAAATAAGTTTGTCTTCTTCCCTTTACTTTTCAAGCTTAATACATTCCTGTCTTTCTAAATACATTAATATTATAGTTATTTATAACATGAGTTTGATGACTCAGACTTACTGTATGTATATTTATTGTAAATATTTCTGTATATGCATATAAATGAATGCATATATACACATATTTACTTCCATTGTTTTACACTGTGGCTCAGATTAAAGCCTAATAATAATAATAATTATACTGTTTGCTTCATGAAGCTGGGAAAAATGTAATTTTAGCAGAACTGGAACATTAAGCGATCCTTCGTTAGTTTATACTATTTTTTAAAAAGTGAATCAAATAATTTTTGAATGATTTAATTGTTTGTATTTTCTAAACAGGCTCCGAGTCACGAGTACGGCGGCCACAGCAGTCATGTGACCAACGTCGCCTTCCTGCACGACGACAGTCACCTGATCTCCACCGGCGGGAAAGACACCAGCATCCTGCAGTGGGTCGTTGCCTAGGCAACGCTCTGTCTGACCCCCGACCCCCTGCCCCCTCTCTCCAGATTACCCTTCCCCGCCAACAGGTGGCAGCACCCCTCTGTGCCTACGGCTGCGTAACCAACCGGACCGACCCACAGATGTCCAATCAGAACCGTGTGAAACGGAAGAGAAAATGTAACATCATGGCTGACCTCTGACCTTTAGCGTTAGTACTTCCTGTGCCTGAACTGTGTTCATTTCGACCCCCTTTAACAGGAACTCCACCTGATTTCATTCGGGTTGAATGTGGCTACTTGTTTTACAGAGCGGTTCTGAACGCCCGGGTTCGGGTTTCGCTCGTTTGTTTCTGTTGAGTGAAGAAGAAACGTCGTTCTCCCACAGAATCAATTTGTTTAAGCCCAAACTCCGTCTGAGTGAAGTTGGCCAACATCTTTCTCAAATCTAACAGAATCGGTGCCGAACGTTTGTGCAGCAAAAAAAATTTTCTGCTTTTTTTCCTTTGAAGATATTAAAGTTTAAAGGTCAACCAGCCCCTCCCTCATTACCCAGATCTAGTAAAATTAGTGTCAAATGTTTGTGCAGCAATATTTTTGTTTGTGCTGCTATCATTTTAAGGACATTAATAAATGTTTCCAGAGGTCATGAAAGGTCATGCAGCCTCACAAAAAGTTTGTGCAGCAAAAATTTTAATTTGTGCTTTTTTCCTGTGAAGATATTAAAAGTTTAAAGGTGAAAAGGTCAACCAGACCCTCGCCCTCATTACCCGAATCCTATCAAAATTGGTGTCAAATGTTTGTGGTACGTTTGTGCTGCTATCATTTTAAAATTTCACAAAATCAAACAAATCCTGTCAATTGACCGAAGCTACGTTTGTGCAGCAAAATTTTAATTTGTGCTTCTTTTGCTTTGACAATATTGATGATGACGTCTGGAAACAATTTGATAAATACCTTTAAAATAAAAATTTATGCTGCACAAACCTTTCACACCAATTTTGTTAGATTTGAAGGAAGTTGACCAACTTCAGTCAGGCTGAAACTCTGTCTGCGACTCTGAACATGCACAAGTTTCTCCTTTAAACACACAAAACTAGTTTCTCCTTTAAACTTGAAATAAACTCTTGCAGGGATTTAGCCGTCGAATGTAACGACCAACGTTTTAAATTCCAAAGTGGGAGAGGCTTGTGTGTGTGTTTTTGTTTTTTAAGCCGTAAATGAAACGGGTGGAGTTCAGATTTCAGCAAACCGAGGATGACGCCGTCGCCTTCTTCTCTTCCACTTCCAGTCCCAGAAATCGTTTGATTGTCCCTTAAATGTTCTGGTTTAGCTTTCGGTACGAAGCGCCTGTTTCATTTCATGCTGCTGTTTGATTGTACTACTGTAACCACGCTGAGCAAGCACTAGGTGGCGCTGCAGTGCAAGAAAAGGAGCATGACTGAGGCTGTAGATGCTCTTAATAATGTCTGTAAACTTTGTGCTCCGCAGTAGATTTGAGTGGCCGTGTTATTTTAATATTTATCTCTAACAGTAGTGGATGTTATTGATATAATCGTGGCTCTTTAGCTGTGGACACAACCATGATGCTGTGCTGTTGCAGTGAGCTTAAGCTGTGCTTCGCCTTCTGTTTTGGTAATAAATATTCCTTTTTTAATCTGAATGTTCTGGAGGAATTTTATTTTATTTTACACTGTAAACAATAGTCTGAATAAAATGGAGAAATGTTCAGCCTAACTAGTTTTCTGAATGGTAAACATTTTTATTTTAACTTCACAAAAATGGGTTATTTTTCCTGTGCTGCTAATATGTTAATGATATTAAGAGTTGACTAAAACTAACAAATTATAAAAGCTGAAATTGAGATAAAAATTTTACTTGAATAAAAACTAATTAATGGGGAAAAATATAACTAACTGGGACTTTATTGTGTGCTAATCAAACTAAAACATGCTGAAATTATAAATGTAATAATCTTCTATTTGTGTTTATGAATTTATCTAAATATAAAAGGTAAAAATGAATAAAAATTCAATGAAAATGAACTAAAGTCCGAGTCATGAGAAAAGAACAAGGACAGAGCGGTTCTCATGATCCAATAAAACCGAACAGACGACCCCGACAGTCTGAGGTCTTTTCCGTTGGAGTACAACCCTGAGGCTGACACACACACACACACACACACACACACACACAAATTAAAAATAAAACTCTTCTTGGAGACATTTAAACTGATTCCTGTTGATTTTCCCTGAGTTTCAATCCAAGGAAAACTTCTTAATCTCTCACTTAATCTGAAGATTATTTCACTTAAAAGTGAAGCAAATATTAATTAACTTTCAACGTTTTATGCGTCGCTAAAAACATTTTTCCTCCACGTTTATTTAATACGCGCAGATTAACATATTGGACAAATGCGACTATTACCAAAAATACTCTTTTTTTCTTTATTATGACTTACATTTAAGTTTAAAATATAACATCTGACCAATAAATAAGTGTTTTCTGTTTTCAAAGTGAGGAAAATTGCTAAACTAAAAATTTGCTCGGCTATTAGCGCATTAGCGGTCCAGCATACTCACTGCATAATTTTCCATTGTGCTGAATTCTGTCATGTAATCAAATTTTTATTAATTGTGTACAAAATTATTAGGTTTTTGTCTCCATGTGTTCAGGACAAAAGTGCTCTAAACGTTTTCAAAGTTAGGAAAATTGCTAAACAAAAACTAGCTCCCCTATTAGCGCATTAGCTATCTGGTGTACCTATTACATTATTTTCTGTTATTCTGTCGTGTCGACACATTTTGTTTTTAATCGTTTACAAAAATGTCCCGTGTTAGTCTCAGACTGTACAGGGCCGAATTGCGCTAAATATTAACAAAGTTAGAAAATTCAGTAACCATAGTATTAGCTCCCATATTAGCGCATTAGCTGTCCAGCCTACATCATAATTTTCTAGTTCTGCATCCTGTCGTGTAGTTACTGTTTTTATTAATAGCTTACAGAATTATTAGATTTTTGTCTCCATGTTTACAGAGCCAAAGTGCTATAAACGTTTTCAAACTTTGGAAAGTCGCTAAGCGAAAAATTAGCTCCCATATTAGCGCACTAGCGGAAGTGAGCGCACCTCTGCTAAAACCGAAAGAAACTGGCTTGGATGTTCAGGCAACAATCCCCAAAACTTCACACCGCCACGATGAAGCATCAATGTCACCATCTAAAAGATTTGGACATAAAGGCACAAAGTCTGTTTGAAGCTTTTAAATCTGGGAAAACAGCAACGACTGTCGAGTGTGATAGTGGCAGCATCATGCTGTGGGCTTGTTTTGCTAACAGCAACATCGATGGAAATACGAAACATTTCACATCTTTCAAATCTGCAGCTTTAGAGTTTAGTTTTGTCTCATTTGCTCAGCAAATGTGACTCTTTTTTAACATAATTTCTTTAAATATCACTGACTTTTATTAATGTTTTGTTTGGTTTATCAGGCAAATATTAAATGTGGATAATTAATTTAGCTGCAGGAAAACGGCACAACGAGCTGCAGCTCAGTTAAAACTTCTCCGTCTGCCAAGATGCTGCTTGAAATAAAGCAAACAGCGATTAATACTTCAGACGTGAATTCATAACAAAGTGACAAAAGACGAGAAAAAGTAAATAACAAACATTAAAAATGGGCTAAAATCCAGATAGTTTCATACAATGAACCTACATGTTTCATAGAAGCTTTTTACTTATTTTTGGCTTTTAATAATTAAAATCTTATAGTGTAAATAAAAGGAGAGATGATAAGACTCATATAAATATACGGCTCCGCAATAATCAGCTCTATCAATGTTAGAAAACATTTTACTTTATTTCTCATCTCACAAAAAACATAAACTTAAAAAAACAACAACTTATTTGTTGTTAGTTTGACCTGAAAAAATGTCTAAAATTATACACAGTGTCTGTAAAAAGTTTTATTTTACCCAAATGAATCACAATCAACAGTTTTTTTATTCAATTAAGTATCTAATTAATTCAACAACTTATTATGGGATTAATTAAACACTATTCATTAATTAATTTAATAATAATAATTTAATTAATCATAGAATAACCTGCCAAGCTCCACATAAACTGTTTACTTGCATCTTTCTGAGTTTGGAGTCACAAAGTCAAAGGTCAAGGAGCGCTGACCTCTGGGAGGCGCTAGACAAGAAAAAAACTGTTTATTCTGGATAATTAATCAGAGAATTTTAGAAGAGATCTGTCATGAACATTTAGCTGAACTTTGACCCCATCTTAAGCTTAAAATGAAACAAAAAATTTAGTAAAATATGAATTTATGTTGACAGACCAAATATGAATTTTATTTTTCATGTCAAATTATGATGAGACATTTTTATTCATTTTAAAAACGGACGAGCGAGCGCCGCCCCGAACATCAACACACACACACACACACACACACCCCACACACACCCCCCACACACACACCCACACACCACCCACACACACCCCGCCGGCGCAGACACGCCATGTTTCACACACACTTCCTCTCTCTGCTCACACACTGATTCTGATTCTGTTTCGGGGGAAAAAGTTTGTTTCCTCTGTTGGAATTAATCTGAGAATTTAATCACAGATAATAAAATATTTCTGAGTTTCAAAGGTTAAAAGTTTTCGACTTTTGAAACCCAGAAATGTTCTTGTTTTTTTCTAGACGATATCTGAGATTAATCTCAAAGTTTCTGAGTTTTTTCATGTAATTTTTTACTTTTATAGCTCAGAAATAAAAAATAATAATTTCAAATCATTTTCTGGGATCTATTTCAAAGTTTCTGAGTTTTTATTTTTATTTTATTTGTTTATTTCTGTAGGTTGTAAGAAATTTCCTTTCTTTCTAGGAAATTTCTGAACTCAATCTAAAAATTTCTGAATTTTCTTTTTGCACTATTTTCAACCTTTGGAGCTCAAAAATGTTCTTGTCTTTTCTAGAAGATATCTTCATTGTTTATTAAATTTCCTTCATTTTTCTAGAAAAAAATGCACGATTAATATCAAAGTTTTTTGAAAATTTTCAAACTTTTGGAGCTCAGAAATTTCTGAGATTTATCAACAAAATTTGGCATAAATTTACTCCTCTTTTTATTTTACATCTATAATTTCCATAAACTATTCTGAAATGATTCCTTCAGTTAAACTCAAGTGCAAATCACTTGCATTTGCTGAATTTACCTGATTTAGTGCAATTTGTTGAGTGAATCCAGGACAAAAAGGCAGACAGCCCAATAAAAACAGTAACAACTCTCTTCTTCTTCTGTGGTTTGCTAATGTGAACAACGTCAGGCTGCCTGAATGCGAGCTGCATTTCTGAAATACCAGACGCTTCAGCTCCTCTGCAGCTCCACGTTGTTGTTCCTGCTGCTTCGCCTCGCTGAGGATCTTTCATCTCTGCGTGGTTCTGACTCCGTTAGTGTCTCACACTGATCTGGAGCCGCTCCAGCGTTTAGGAGGCTCCATCTGTCTCAACAGACCCGTCCTGAGATTCAGCCTCATGGAAAACCCACTTTAAATTCAACCTGAGGAGAAACGCTGACGGTCGATTCAGATGTTTTAGTAAAATTTCATTTGTTTTTTGGTGTGTTCGTCCACATTAGTATGCAGATATCAACAGCCAATCAGCATCAAGAAGATCATGAACCCTGAACCCGTCAGCAAACTGCTACAATATGAATAAGAAGATATTTCTATTTTCAGTACATCTTCAAGCTGAACATCTTTTCACATCGATGTAAATTTACAGTATGCAGATAAAAACTGATTCAATTTGAACAAAATGACTTTGGATAATAAAATACTGATAACTACCGTGTTTCCCCGATAGTAAGACGTATTGGGGGTTTTAGGGGGATCGGCTAATGTAAGACATACCGGTAGTAAACTGTACCTTGGAAAAATAGCTACATACCGGTACCTTTTGCATTAACTGCGGGATGCGGACGGTTCCAGTATAACATATTCAGACTGTTGGTTCTTACCGTTTTTCATTGTTTTACATGTTATACCGGTACATGGAAATACCGTCATGATAAGGTTGTAACAAGACATTCTTGGCACTTGCTTTTATAAAACTGTTTTGTGGTGAATACCATACTGTTCAGGTTATTAATAAATGTTAATTTTATGGTTAAAACAAAAATCGACATTTTTTTTCCAATATAAGACATACCCCGAAAGTAAGACGTATTGGTACTTTTGGGGGTAAAAAGAATGTAAGACACTGTCTTACTTTCGGGGAAACACGGTGATTATAACTTACAAGTAACGTTCCAGAAAGACATAGGAGCTTGTTTTAAGTTAATAATTCCTTAATATTAAAGAAACAGAGTTCAAAAGGCTCTGTTAGAGAGAGAGAGAGAGAGAAAGAGAGAGAGAGAGAGAGAGAGGAAGAGAGAGAGAGAGAGAGAGAGAGAGAGAGAGAGAGAGAGAGAGAGAGAGAGAGAGAGAGAGAGAGAGAGAGAGAGAAAGAGAGAGAGAGAGAGAGAGAGAGAGAGAGAGAAAGAGGAACAGAAAGAGAGAGAGAGAGAGAGGAACAGAAAGAGAGAGAGAGAGAGAGAGAGAGAGAGAGGAAGAGGAACAGAGAGAGAGACCAAACTCCTCCTCCTCTCTGACTCTCAGCCCTGGAGTCTCATTGCGCCAGTTGAGTCTCTCGCTGCGCTGCGCATCGATCACTGACGGCGTTTTTACGACATTTTTTATCTGGATACGAGCTGAAATAAGAGACATGAGGAGGATTTAAAACAGCAGAAAGTGAGTAAAAACATCTATCTATCTATCTATCTATCTATCTATCTATCTATCTATCTATCTATCTATCTATCTATCTATCTATCTATCTA
>CAEFZY010068094.1:0-20038 GCA_903066815.1 Brachyrhaphis roseni
GTGTTTTCTTTTGGTTTTGTTTGGTGTTTTGTACATTTGTGAGTTACTTGTCTGTGTGTCTCTTTTGAAATATAAAAGACAATAAACATATTTAAAAAAAAAAAAAAGCTCAGTCTACAGTCTTCCATCTTATGTTTTCACTATTTACGTTACCATTACACCAGTAAATAACAAAAAATAAAAACTTTGAAGTTGTTTCACTCAGTCAAATTTTGACCGTGGACATACAGTCTTTGACTGCCAACATATAATAAGCCAAAAGAGAGTATTTTAGAGAATGGCATCTTTTTAATTACCTTTAATCAGCTTAGGAGTTAATCTGCGCTTAGCTGTGAGGCTCAACATTTTTGAGAGAGAACATTAAAATTGTATGACATTTGAGCCTTTATCCAGTCAAGGTTTTATTTCTAATGAGCAGCAGATTATTGTGTCAGTTCTACATAGAAACTTCATAGAGTCCATGTTGGGATTTTACATACAATTTATGTTTGTGTGCTTAAAGTTTATTAGATTTTTTTCTTTTTTTGCCTGTTTATGCTGGCTGACTCTCATTTGTGTGATGCTTAGTTGTGCTGCTATGAAGATTAAAATGAAAATAACTATTGTTTGTATGTTTTAAAGTGTAGTGCTTCTGTTAACTTGTCGTGCAGTCAGTTATTAAATCCTTACTGAGTGAATTACTGGTTAATTTCATACCTCTGTGATTGTAGCACCAATTATCCAACAAATACAATATCTGCACAAGTGCTTTCAGGGGATTAAAGGAAGTTTTTTAAATTGGAAAAATAAACTTCTGTCAATCGACTCACAAATCCTTAAGATTAATAATTAAATTGGAAAAGACATAAAAGTCCATAAAAGAACTGTTTGAAACTGGCATAACTCAAAAAGCACACTTTTTCTGTTACTGTAATCAGGAGTAACATGGCCATTACCTTTGCTGTAATGACTGTACATGGCAGTTGTTCAAATCTATCTCTGTAATATGAGAATAAGCACACCTTCTGGGCACATACCTCTGAAAATCAAATATAGGGAGAAGAGAATTACTATTTTGTTAACTCCAATATTACAGGATTTCTGCCAAGCTGATGACAAACAGCCTTCCTAACTTTAGCAAACAAATAGAAATGAGCAACAGTGAAAGTCTATTTCTGGTAAAGTATAAAGAAGCTCATTAAATTCATAAAATGCCACTCATGAGGCTAATACAGCAATTATGAATATGTTTCTGTTTCATGATGAAAACTGATATGTTCACATCGGCATCTCTACTTTGTAACCTTTAGATCCATTTTCACATCTACCTATATGTGTTTCTTCTTCATGTGATTAAAAGCATGGTTAGAGTTCTTTTTCTACATTTGATTTGAGTCATGCACTTTACTATTTTTTTAAATCACAAAGTACTTTGTAAGGTGCTCCTTGGCAGAACTGGCCTTGAAGTTCATTTTACCTTTAAAACTGCTTCAATTCTTTGTAGTAAAGATTCAACAAGGTGTTTTTAAACATTGGTCTTGAATTTTTGCCCATGTTGACGTGATGGGTAACATACAGTGGTCATTCTGTGACATCACGTCAACATCCACAATCTCCTAATCCACTGCATCCCATCTTTTTATCTGAGATCTGGTGACTGCAGAGAACATTGTAGTACAGTAAACTCCAGATTAGTGATTTGAGCTTCGTGACCATCGTCTTGTTGGAAATACCCATCAGAAGAAGGTCAGAAAAAAATGGGACAACTTTCATCCATGCTGAAATAGGCTCTTACACTAAAAAAATGTACAGTTGGTGCTGATGGGCCCAATGTATACCAGAAAATATCCATATTTTAGTTTTATTTACTCCAAATTCCATCCCTTCTATCTGTATGTTGTAGCTAAGAATAAAACTGAAATCACAACTGAAATCAAAAAAGGCCAAATTTTTTCCAATCTGTTTTTGTCACATGCTGCTCATCATATGTAAATTTCATCCACTGCTTTGAATTTAAAGGTGGTACTTTGCCTAGCGTGGTTGTAACAAGTGGTTATAACTGCTTCCCTCTTCAACCAATCTGTTCATTCCTCTCTGACCTCTGGCATTAAAAGGCATTTTCGCCCACACACCTTCAGTCTTTTTGAACCATTCTTCGCAAAAACTGACAGATGGTTGCGTGTGAAAACCACAGTAGGTCAGCAGTTTCTAAAAATACTCAGACCAGCCAGTCTGGCGCCATAACCATGACACGTTCAAAGTCATCTAATTCCCCTTTCTTTCACATTCTATTTCTTGGTTTTAACTTCAAGCCGTCCTCTCCATTCTCATATGCCTGCATTCTTTGATGTGCTGCCATTTGATTGGCTGATTCTCTGTCATTAAATAATCAGCCAATCAATATACATTCCACACATTTCATGCCTTTTATACTTTGCTATAGTATCCGATTCACAGCCCATCATCATTTACGTGATGGGGCATAAAGAAGGAAGTTCACATTTTTATGGTCTGAGTAGTATAAAAACTAATATTTCATATAAACAAATATGATCATATCAATATTCCACCAAACTAGTAAAAATATATATTGGTACAGTTTTTTTTTATTATTATGCTTTACTCAAAGAATGATGAGCAGAAATAACTTCATTGCAGACTTCAACCTTACACCAAGGTTGAGAAATGCAATTAAAGTAATACACAGAATTGCTCAAGCAGAGTAAATTTGTTTTTGTCTCCCCCATTTGAGACCCTCCTCATGATGATAGGTTTTCTCATCCACTGTCGTTCTGATTGCACATTCAGTGCGATGCTGGAAAATAAGCTAATTTCAGTTTTGTCATGGGTAATGTCACCTGATTTTATGCTGCTGAATCTCAACAAAAAAAACACCAAAGTATCCACATAAATCATCCCTGACAGCATATTAAAAACAAATACACACTAAAATCTTAAATGCAAAGTCACACTGCATCTTGGCTGCACACTGACTGGAGCTTGGCATCGACCGACCCGCATTTGGCACCACATCATCAGTTATATCTCCATCATCCACTTCTATCAATGTCAACAATTACAGTGATTAATAGTGGCATTTCATTCATTGTTTTTATAACTTGCAATTGCTTTCCATGCAGCAATGTAAACAATGCACAACAGAAGACAAAACATGATGGACAAGCAGTATTGTGTGTGTCTGTGCATGTCTTCCTGGGTGGTCTGTTGAAGACACTGATGAGAGGCAATGTTCAGCGTGACTCATCTATTTGGATGAACACACAGAGTCGGAATACCGCTGAAAACCAATGCACCACTGGCAAGGAAACAGATTTTCTGCTTCATGCAATGGCAGCAGAATAATCAATGAGTTTGTTGAGCCATTTCTACCACAGCAGGCACATGTGGCAAAGACATTTTCATTTCAATAAAACACTTAAGAGACTAAGAAAAAAATATTTTGGAGGTAAAACATTGAAGCTAGAATCCAGATGAGAAGGATGGTAGAAACATGCTAAGGGAAAATGACAGAGGGAAGCTGTTAATCTGCCAAAGGGGAGAGTTCAGGAGGCAAGACTGTATATACGGTTCTCACAAAGGTTGGAAGGGTAATGAGGCACATCTCAACTGCTGGAGTAGGAAAAGTCACAAATTAAAAAAATTAAAAGATAAGGGTTTTACCTGAAATCTGGCCCTGAAAAAGTCTCTGCTCTGGGTGATTCAACAGCTTGCAAGTTGTTTCTAGTGTCAAAACAAAAAAGTTTACAGGAAGGGTTTTCTGGTATATCATGGTCTGAATAAAGGCTTTTTTTGAAAGAGAAAACAAGAGCCACTGCCACTGCTTTAGTGATTATTTAGTTTTTGATACAAAATAGTTAATATGAGTAATTCATAAGGAAGTCTACATTATCTACAGATAAGTCTATATCTTATCTCTATCCTGTGGTACCAGAGAGAGTGTATACAGGGGCAGAGAAGTTGTTTAGTATTGCAAGGTAGTCTGCCTGACCTATTGATTATTTCTTTTGATTCAAGTTTGTACAAGTTAGACTTCATGACCGCGACTGGGACCTAATAAATATCCAACATCTTATGCTGTGGTGTGGACTGATAAATTTATGGCACTATCAGAGGTGCTGAAGGAAGAGCTGGGCTTGTCATTTTCTTTCAGTGAGAACTCTAAGCTCTGAACTATGTTGCACTAGTCAATAAACACAGTGCAGTTTATGAAAACTAAAGAATATTTAATTTTTGTTATTTTTAAATGACAGCACATACTACAGATTAACAGCACTGAACATTTTTTATGTTTCTTCTCTTCCTTATTGTGTGAAACCACAAGCACAAACTTTGTTATATATTGCTGAGTTTTTTGTAATAGTACAATACAAAGTAATGCTTTTCAGTGAATAAATATCTGACTGAGAGGCGTGCTGTGTATATGTATCAAGCACCGTCTACTCAAAAAGTCCCAAGTGACAAATTGTGTGTAAAGTCTTCAAGCATTACTTGAATTGTAAGGAGAAAATTGCAGGATGTGCAACTTTTTGGTTGGAAACCATTTTTCTTAAACATTAACCAGAAAATTGCATTTAATTTGCTAAATTTACTAAAGAAATTAAACAAAAAGGCATAAATAGCCATCAATAGGAATTCACGTAAATAAAATTAGGCTTTAAATCAAAGAAATGACCTTATATTTAAACCTAGTTTCTTAAAAACATATATTATTACAGCTCTTACTCCTAACAGTGTCATGTTAGGAGTAAGGATAGAGCTTCATAGTTGCATTTAAAGTTATTAATATTTTTATGAAATAATAAATAAGTCATTATTCACAGCATCAACAGTGAGGCAAAAAAAAGCAAGGTTTACTTAAAATCTAATAAAAAAAATAGAGGAAGTAAAAGCTGCCGACAGCAACAATAATAAAAATAATCTCTTTTCATCTTCAAAGTTAAACTGCTGCCTTCAGATATTACACACTGTTACACAATTTTATGGTACTTGATAATTAGATCTTTCATGGCATTGTAAATAGTTGTATTCCCCCATGAAGTCATTTTCTTTCTGAAATCTTATAATTTCAGGTCATTAAATTTTCACTTCATTTTTAGCACTTCTTCCTTGCAAATTTACATCAGAGCCATGCAACAGGGTTTTTCTTCAATATACAGCAGACCTTTTTAAAATATTTACCCATCATACGCATCTCATCTGGACCTTGAAATCTGGATTATTGGATTATCCATTTATTGTCAGTGAGTAACACATGTGTAGCATATTCTATCCGTCATATTGGTGGTGCTTTTGAGAACATTTTTGTTAATTTTCTTACAGAATAGTTTGTAGGTTGCAGGCTGTTGAACTATCTATGATTCATTGTAGCCTCTATAGCTAACAGGCATTTAATCAAGACACAGTATTTGAAGATTGCAGGACTTCAGTTTATTGAAGTACATGCCAGAAAATAAATGAACCCCCTCCCTGACTGTTCCAGTATAATTTGCAATGACGGCAAGCTATATAAACTTTCAATCCTGAGTTATAACGCTTCGATTTAATCAGACAAATACCATTGCTGTGCCTGATATTAGAGCTATAGGTTGCTCACAGCAGACCAAAATATTCCACTTTCCAAGAATGAACATCCACAGAAACAGTTTCTTCCGACCGAGGGATTGAAGGGGGCTTTAGCAAAGTTTTCAACAACGAAACATAAATTGAAGCTGTGGGCTCTGGATGTTTCTGCCTTCCTTATTCCAACCATTTTATGAAAAAAAAAAGCGAATCTATTCTTTAAAAAGACAATAAAGCAGAAGTCCACAAAGCTAAAATAGCTTTTTCCTTCTTCCCTTTTCCATGAAGATAAAAGTCGGTTTCCTACTTCAGAATGTGTACTATCATTACAAAGATTTACAAATCTTATAGAACACCGTGAATATAATAAAACATGAAAATGCAAAGTGAACACACAAATATAATAAGTAACATTACATTTTGTCCACCCATAATAATGTTCTGAGATGAAAAGGCTTTATAACCAGGAGGGTTTCTCAAAAAGTAAAATATATGCTTCTTATTTATGGAACATCAATACTATAGACATACTGTCTACAACTTGCTCTGTTGATTAACTCACTTCATCCGCATCTGCTCTCATGGGCTTGTTTCAGCAACCTCAATCAATAGTGAGTCTGTTTGTTAAACAGCCACATGAACCTGAGTTAAAATTTTAGCAGCAGCATAATCATTTCCTGCATCGCCGTGTTCATTCTAGGTTATGTGGAAAACGGTCAGCACATTAAAAACATAATTTGTGTATCTGTCACTGTGTATATAAATTGTCCTTCATTATTTAAATTAATTTTGTATTGCTATTATTTGACTTTAGCTGTACTCCAAAGGTGCATCTGAATAAATAAGTACATCAATGACAAGATCATTCATTTCAGTAATTTAGGTCAAAAAGAATGAAAATCCTTTACTGTCAAACAAGATGAAAAGAACAGATCTTTTTTAAGCCCTACACAATCATAAGAAAGACTAAATGTCTGGCAGACAGTCAACCACTGACCCCTTCCACAAAAGATCATTGCTACAGAAGAGGCCTCTTTCCAGAAGAGTGTTTCTGATCATATTCATAGAAAGTTGAATGGAAGGAAAGAGGGTGCCAGAATATTGTGCACAGGAAAAGGGATAACTGCAGTATTGTGAGGTTTGTGAAACACTTTTTTTTTATTGATTTTGTGTAATATTCTAACTGATTATGCAGAAATCTCCAAAAAGATCAGTAATCTAAAGCAAAAACACGGGACATGTTTACACTTGCTCTAAGAGTCAATTAAAAACAGACAAATAAGTCACTGGTAAACCTCAGAGGCATGTTCTCAGACTCTGAAAAGCGGGAAGAAAATGCAAACTCAAGAAAGAAAGGCCCTCACACCAGAGATTTTATTCACAGAAGACTATGCACGTCCAACATTATCCCTGTTTCCTTAACCTTCCATTTCAAAGCTTTTTGTCTCTGTGGTAGACTGACAGCTTGCAAAAGAGAAGAAATAAAAGAAGAAACAAGCTATTTTCATCACAGAGTCAGTTCAACGTCTTTTTGAATAAAAACATGGTATTCCCATGACCTCACTTCAAAATTGTTCACTTCTTTTATGGAAACAGGCTCCTTTTAAATCATATCCTGTTTCACACCATATGCCATGATTATATGAAACAATTATGAAAAATGAAGTAGGGCATACTGTTTTCAGCAAAATCTGAAGTCAGGCAATAGTCCAAGAATAGCTTATTGTTTATATGCAAATCTTAAGATGAATCTTTCCACATATTAAAGAAAGACTTTCAAGCATAATTTAACTTTTTATCTGTTCCATTAAACATTAGTGTTGTGGTTTCCAGCGGTGTGTGAACAAGTCTACAGGTGCAAACTGAAAATAAAGTCTGTGCTAACAAACAAGCTTTTTCACTGCAGAGGTCAACATTTCTGCTTTCATCAGTTCTGCTTTGGTTTCATTAATTCACACACAAAAGCGTATCTCCTGTTGAGAAAAACATGCAGACGCTCGACATGAAAAGCATAAATGATGGGGAAAGACATGAAGCAAATCTCTCTTTTCTGTTGTTACCACAGTTGGTTTAACACAAACACAATTTAAGAGAAAAACAGATAGTATACAGCCCTTATTCTGCTCATGACCAATTTCAGCAGAGGTTACCATAACTACAAAGTTACTGCTGTTACCATACCACGAATCTCATAATTACATTACAAGCAAATGCTATTATTATTGGAAAATTGTTTAAGTCTCTAAAGCTAAGATGTCACAACTGACTCAAGAACAACCATGATATTCGCTTATAATTTTCCAGGAACCTTCACTGAAAATAGCAAAAAAAAAAGCATGAAATGACAGGAAATTTCCTCACTTAGTCATCATAAATATATAAGATCTTCCCTCAAGCTGGGGTGCATCTTCCCCTGAAGATCTTAGGGTCTAAACTAAATGTTTCATGGCCATCCATCTGTTCTGTAAAGCAAAGCCTGGCTGCAGCATATCTGTTAGATAATTACGGAAAAATTTTTGCTGCTCCAGCTGTAAAACATTTTAAGTGAAAAATGGCTCAAATGTTTGATTTTGGGTTCTTACATTTGGTGATGTCTTTCACACAAATCCAAACTGATGTTGGGTTTCCTGCTGGTTTTTTTTATATATATATAATGGCTATACCTCAGTCAGGTGATTGTGTTTAATTTTGTTGAGCTGTTCATAACTATCTCAAAAGAGGAATGCCAGGTTGTTGAGAATACACACCCATTGTACGTGAGTCCCCAAAAAAATCAGCAAAAGAACTTAAGTGAACGGTTAAGTCTGAGGTGTCAGGATTGTTTGCTTAAAAACACATCTAGTTAAACAACCATTTTTAGATGTTCAAATTTAGTGCTCAGCCTTTCGAGTTTGGCAAAACCTTCTAAATTTCATAAGCAATTTTAAAAAATTGCTATGTTACGGCAAGGTTGTATATTGTCACACAACTACGTGACAGGCAGCACATAAGAACTAAAGAATAAGAAGTAATTATAGGAATATAATTAAGGTATTCTAATGAAGCACAGGCAAATGCCTGGCCGATCCTTCTTATAAAAGCAGGTGTTTATACTAAATCCCTTATACAGAATGAGAGACCTCTGCATAAAACAATAAAATAAAAGAACAGGAT
This sequence comes from Brachyrhaphis roseni, assembly GCA_903066815.1. NCBI lineage: Eukaryota > Metazoa > Chordata > Actinopteri > Cyprinodontiformes > Poeciliidae > Brachyrhaphis > Brachyrhaphis roseni. The sequence continues at coordinate 8,713 of CAEFZY010068094.1, forward strand.
ATTAGACGACGGAGAGGTGGATGCCCGAGGTCCAACTGAGAAAAATCTCTCCAGCAGATAAAATGCTAGGATTATCCAGCTTTTGCCACATTAGGGCCAAATTGGCAAGAATCCCTAGTGGTCACACTGCTAAGGGGAAACATTTATCATTGAGCCTGAGCTGATTATAAAAAGAAAAATTGAGAGGATTTTCCTTTTCTCACCACATACAAAAACACTTCTAAAATCTTCAAATGACTTCCATCTTGTGGTTACTATGGATACATCTATTTTAACTTCACATTACCAAGGTAATTTTTGAGATGAATATCTACCATTGATGGCGTTTACATCAAAATTGCTGTTCAGTTGCACAAATTCAAGTAGCGAAAAAAAAATGAAAAAGAGCATTAAGCTAGAAGTTAAAAAGAAATGTTGCTTCATAAACCTTTAGATAGAATAAAATGTTTATTTCATATATCCATATTACTATCATAAATATTATACACTTACAAATAAAACAATCCTTAAAAATTAAAATTAACAGGTGACTTTAATTCTCGCAGGCTTAGTCATTTTTACAAATGCATTAATTAGGAACAAAGATAAGGACAGAGTGACCTGTAAAGTTTTTGTGTGCATGAGAAGTCCAATAATTTTGATAGCCTTGACCTAAATATTTTTTATTATTAGCTACCATTAGCTCAAGTTAAGACTTTAATTTTTTTTAAAAAAAGTAGTCGAGCTTTGAAGTCACCTCAAGGCAATAAAGTGACTACAGTGTGTTAGAAATTTTAAACGTTTGCTACTCTTAATATAATTCAAAAGGTTAAACAAGATTTGTAGACACTTTATATAAAATCTTAAGCTCTAATTTGCTTTTATGTACATTAAAAGGCATGAATTATTTAAAATGCAGGCGGCTTTGCTGTGCCATGAAGAACCTTCTTTGCTGACATGGCTGAGGAAAGAGAAGCTGCAGGAGCAGAGGGGAAGTAGTCAATCTCACTTTTAATGTCATCGTGCTGGAGCTAAAAAGCCATTAATCTGGTTTATGCTGCATTCACACCATGTGATTGAAAATATGCTAATGACCTGTGAACATTCACATCATCAAACACCTCAAGATGGTGTATGATTAGAGAGCTGGCCAGGTGAAAGTTAAAAACGCTGCATTAACTTGTGTTTGATTTAATTACACGTAATGACAGCTTTCTGCAGATGTACCACAGAGCCTTACCTTTAAACCATTTCTGTATTATATAAGGATAGCTCAATAAGTCTGAGAGTTTGGCTAGTCATGATTACAAGACAGGTGAACTTGTGAATTTAGTACAGTAATTTAGGACAGACTCCTTAATACAAAAAAAAATTGAGAAATGTATTTAGACACAAATAAATACTGATGCTAGCACATAAAAATACATAATTAGTTTTATTCAAATAATAAAATCTAGAATTTAAATCTAGATTTAGAAAAGACTTTCCACAGTTGTCAAATTCCATGTATGCAACATATCTCATAAAGCACATTAAAGTTTAGTTTTAAACCACCACCGTATGATGATTTCAGTCAGAGTTTGCAGCTAAGGAAATTCTATTACACATCTCAGCAGAACATAAAAAAGAGAAACACGTCACCGCTAAAGGAAATATAAAAACCTACTGCTGGGGTTGGAAGAATAAAGACAAACATAAAAAAAATTCTTTCATAAGCATCATGTCGTTTCAATACTCAAAAGTTTTCCAGTTTAGCAATGTGTCTCACATTAATGGGAGAAACTGTTGTTACGCCTGGAAAACCTTTGACACAAGATGGAGAGACTTTGCTTTACAGACACTGATGCAAATTTACTCTCGTATTTTCTCCCTCATCCAACTTTGCCCAAGCTTTCCACCGTAAACAATCAAAGTTTATTTTCCATCACAGCAGTCAAAACATTTTCTGCAGATTCTTACAAACTTCAGCCTGGAGCATCCTCTGGGAATTTTATACAAATTCCCTAATGGAAAGACTTTCATTTCTTTGAAGTAATTTAGACTCCTTAACCGCATCTTTGAAAGTTTCTACACTATTTCCAGGGGGACCCATTCTTCATCGGCAAATGAGCCGTGCACAAAATATTGCAACAATTGAGGTGCACTTCTTTGCATGTAAAGCATACTCTAACAAGGAGTCACTCTACTGTCATCAAGCATGAGCCCAAAGGGAGTTGTTACATCTTTCCATTACGTACAAAGTGCCACGAGGATACTTTTTATGATCTGATGCTGTATAAACAAAACATAATCTTACACAGTCATGAAAACAATTAGCATTACTCCTGTGTTTTGGACAAGCCGAAGAAGAATAATGCCAAAAGATTTGAGGAAACAATTACCTTCTTGTGTGGGAAATGCACTGAAGTAATGGCTGTAGGGAATGGTGTAGGTAGGTATGAGAAAACAATCACATAGTTAGTGCATTTGGAGCTCCATTTCCTTAGCCCTCCAGAAAGCAACTTCTCATCTGGTTGTTCCAACATCTCAGTCCCTCATTGGGCAGCAAGCCAAGAAAAATACATTCTCTGTTCAGGTTTTATTTTAAAAGAAGGGTCTTCCTCAAGGTAAAAACCTTTGGTTTTGTTTTAAGTGGGTTTTTTTCCAAGAAAAACAAACTGCATCCTTTCCCCAATTATGTTTCCTTAGTTTCCCTCATCCACCCACAGGTAAAACCTATCATCCTAATTTCTTTCCATGGTGGTGCATTTGCTGCTTCAGGATATTTGAGCACCAAACAGATTACGGCTTCATAACACATTGTTTCTCAGCTAAAACCCCTCCAAAATGTCCCTTAAAGATTCCATAGGGTCAAAACTCTGCGGCAGACCCAGAATAAGCTCTAGCACATAATGGGATCTCACTGAAGGAACTCTAAACCATAGGACTTTAACTTTTAGTTGTTTCTCTGCTTGAATACACTTCTGTCAATACACTCTGACTTGCATGCAATCTCTGGATTCATCGGACTTAGTGTGTTTCACACAGCTGTATATGAATATAACATCTCTGCAGCTGCAATTTAATATTTGTCATGATAATTATCGACTGGATATTTTCTGAAGTTGTTTAAATTCTGACATATTTGTGAAATCAGGTGTTTAGAGTGGGCTATTTCCATAGAATTTGGGACATTTTCTACTGAAATACTTTCCAGTATTCAATCTGCAGACTGAATACTGAGGAGGTGATTCAGGCATTTGATTCAGGTGTCCTGGACCAGGGACACATCTAAAAGTGGACAGGATGGTGTCCACACCATCCCTTCAGGCCTGGATTTGAAGACATCTGCTCCAGAATGTTGCTGGTAAGGATCTCTGTGCTTCCTACATGTGTTGCATTTGCAATCCTAACTTTGGCTACTGGATACCAGCCATTCAGTCTTACTTCTGTGCTACCTGTTTTCATAAATAAATACACAAACCCCTATGAATACATCACTTAAACTTGTCTGCTACATTAACCTTAGACGGCCAGATGGATGGATGGATGGATGACAGACAATCAGTCCTCACAATGATACAGGTAACCACAGTTATGATTAATTGGTTAATCAGATGAAAAATAAAGTGGCCATGCATCCGAACAGCAAGAATAGCTGTAGCTTATTCTGTGAATATGAGTAAACAATTATTTTTGTAACCAAGGCTGCAGTTCACATTGCTATAAAGCATTTAGAAGACCCACCAAATCAATAACCTAAACAAATAACTGCCTACAATAAAATTACTACAATCATTTCTTAGTGAGGCCCTAGATGTCAACTGGGGCCACTTTGTGGTTTTGTTTATGGGATTTCTAGGGTTTGTTGCCTGAAGATTCAGTTTTCACAGTTTTCCTCAATGATCTGTAGTTTCTGGCTCCCCACCCAGCTAATTAGGAACTCTGTTCCACAATGGACTGCCATCTTGGCACGGCTAAACAGAATCTAAGTCACCCAGTGGACAACAATATTGGCAGGAAAATTTTTGTGAAAATTGTTGCAGATTTAGGGGATTCACTTTCACAACATTTTGGTTGATCCCCAGCAATATTGCATTTTAGGTACAATTTTAATGACAATATTTGCATCACTGATTCATCAACCATTAAAAATTAACAGGTTGTTTTGCTTCCTTTTGCTTCATCAGTTATTTCCAATCCCAGCAAAAATCAGCTAAGGCTAGCTATAAAATAGTTTTTGTCTGCTTGACCCTCCAACCCTTTTTATTTCTTAAAAATTTGAGGTCTAGAGGCAGTCACTTTGCTTCATTCATTTTCAGGCAGGCCACAGAAATAGATGAGAGAGCAATTCTGAAGCAAAATCAGAATAATAAAATGGGAAACAAAAGGACTGCTCATCTTGCAGAGTAGGCGATCCTGAACACTCAGCTGAAGTTCGAAAACATTCCCTGCTGAGGCAACTCTGCACACAAAAAGATATAAAGAGAGGAAAAAGATTATTTTCATAAAATGAAGCTCATACAGGCAAAATATGAGGCCACCATATGGCAAGGCAGAGGGAATAAGGTGCAAGTGCACAGAAGGATGGGGACATATATAGAGACAGTTAATGGGACTCAGCTGCTGCCTGTTGTCTCATCAGACCACCCCTCAACCTCTCTTTGCCTCATGAACAACCTGACTTGACCTTATGGTTGCTACACACATGTATTTCATTTATTTCTTCAGGTGCATCCTGATACATTGTAATATATAGTAGAGTATGTAGTAAAGTTGTGAAAATAAACCAATTCCAAGGATAAAGTCACTTAACCCTCCTGAAACTTTCAGTCACAAAAGATCAACATGAGAATCTTCTTCTAGGGAAAGTTACTTTAAAGATTTTTTTTTAGGTTTTCTGAAGTAAAATATACGAAAGCATCCATGCACACAGAGAATACTAAGTTCTCAATTTATTATTTTATACAGAAACAAACATTGTATCGATTTTGTTTTACTCTTTGTTCAGCTACTGAGAAATATGAGCTCTGAAATTGAAATTAAGCAACAACCTAAAACACAGCAGCATACCAATGCTTATCTGGTATAACATTATGACCACCTCCTATCCTAACAGTGTTTGTCCTCAATCTGGCCTTCACAGCCCTGCCCATTATGTTATGGACTCTCCAGCCTGCTAAAGGCATTCTTTGGTGGCTTCAGTGGTGATTTTTGCATTAATTTTCCTGGTGAGCCCCTCCCTCTGTGCACCAGTGTATCCATGCCACTCTGAGATGAACTAGCTGCTTGAGGGTCTGTCCTTACCAATGACCACTAGAGACCCATAGAGAAATCTGGCAAGCAGCTGAAGAAATAAACAACTATTTAAATGCTGGAGAGTGATTAATGGGAGTGGGACCAGGAACAGGTGAGTAGAATCAAAAGAAGCAAACTGGGGACATGGCTCTCAGAGCTTAAGTAATCTTACTAATGAAAGTAAGCTTGCTTTTATTAGTAAGCCAATGTAGCTTACTACTTTTATCACTTACCTAAGTAAGTAATAAAAAAAAAAGCATCGAGGTAAAAAAAAATAAAATTAAATTAAATTAAAATTGGACAAAACTAGACTAGCAGTGCTTTAGCAATAACGAACCCCAATAATGTTGAGCTCAGTTCCTCCAGGTAAGGGCCGTGTACTTTGGGACAAGTAGCGACCACCAATTGGTCAGTTGCTGAGAAATCTCCTAGAATGACAGAGTCATATCAATTAATAATGTTCACAAACCCCAAAGATCAATATGGCTGAGATTTTGCAATTATTCCTGCCATTTCTTCCTGCTGTTAGTTCCTCAGTAACCATTAAAAAGTGTTACAGTATTATTGAATGCAATCATTTCATTCTCTTTAGTGGTACAATTACACAACTTAATGGACCTTGTGTATGGAAGACGCTTGTTTGGTAATGGGTTTTATTTTCAGAGCAGTATTTAAGTTTGTGTGCAAATAGATTTGTGGCTCTAAAGTAAAACAAACAATTACAACTTTTTTTGACATCACTTTTATCATTACCACCAAATATCGCAATAGCATTTTAATATCATCCCTATTCTTGTCTATCTGCATTGTCTCTAACACATGACAAATTGTTCACTTGCTGTCTAACATATCACAGAAATAAGCAGTTATCAATGTCACCTGCCAGTGGTCATATTGTTATGCCTGTACAGTGTATGCCTGTTTTAATACATTATTGTATACCATCACCGAAACTGATAATTCATCCTGAATAGTCCTTCAAGTTAATATAAGATCTTTGCAAATTGTATGAATATTTAAAATCACAGCTTGAATCAACCAATTGCTGCACCCACAACAACCGTAATTTACTCTACTTAGATAACAATAAGGACATGGCTTTTTTTTTTTTTCGCTCTACATCATCAGCCTCCTGCTGCACTCTTCTCACAGGGAGAGTCCTGGATGACATGCCAACAGTATTGTCTTCCTGTGCTTGTTTGTAGAATGACAACTCCCCCAATAGGTGAAGCTTTGCACCTTCCAGGAATGAAACAAGTCTGTCATAACAACCAGCACAGCGCTGTGGGAGCTCATAGACAGCTCAGATGATATGTTTTTTGCCCCCGCTGGAGAAAAGTAAAAACTCAACACAACGCCTTTGGTCATACAGCCAGCTCTTGGATACAGTGCTGACATGAGCTCAGGGATACCCACAGCAAAACCACGTCAAGTCGCGCCTTCAGCATCTTCAGGAAGATTAATGATCAAGACCATTCTGACAAACTCCCCTGCTTCAGCTCTCACTTTATAAGTAACCCAGTGGGTTTTCAGTCATCACCTGAGATACTACGTGGGTGATTTCACTTTGACGTTGTGGAATTGATAAATTATGTAAGTGCAGAGGAAAACACTTACAAGTAATTTTGCCCAATTAAAAATGTGAAATTAAAATTTTTTAACAGACATTGCAAAGCTGAAAGAAAATCTGTGTTAAACTATGAGGGTGGTATATTTTACACCTTGGTATACTTGTTCCAGTTTCTTGTTGCAAATAAATTCTTCTGAAAGCTCTTCATCTTGCATGCAGACAGTGAACTAAATTGAGATGACGTACAATTAGCGTCATCTATCTTCTACCCAGTTTGGTATATATACCAGTTGAATTTCCCCATTTGCCTGTCTACTACCCAGCAGATTAATCCCATGGTCTCCAGAAAAATAAGTTGTCATCTGTTCCAGAATATCTTAAAAATGGAAATCTAAGATTTAAAAATTGTTAACAGACATATATCACACACAGGTGCTTCCTGGGGCAATTCACTGAACAATTTTCATAAGTTTCACTTATTTTGACTCTTGACAGTCAGAAAGGAACAATTTGAGGTTCAGGTGATGTAAATGGCTCTTAGCACCAAAAGAAAAAGCATAGAATGTAAAAAATAAAATTAAATTATTCCAGCCCTGTCAGCCCAGATAAAGCCTATTTTTAAACTGGGGTTTGCAAATTGAGAGCCAATAGGATGGCATCACCAGGGAGTCATTGCACCCTGTGAATTTGAAGAAACTGCCTGTGCAGTCACACGAAAACCATCTCAAACCTGACTGGAAAACTTTGTTGCGTTGCTCTCCTTTTCTTCCTTGTTGTGAACTCTCTGTCACTTACTATTAAAAAAAAAAAAACTTTCTTGGAAATTTTCCAGCGTGTATTTTTTTCAGTTTAGAACAACAATATAACTTCAAGGGGACATTTATATTATTCAATTAGTTAATTATGAGTTTTGTCTTTCCAACTTATTAACAACCTGTGGACTTTTCATTCAAACCTAAGAGAAAATGACAAATGCTTATTCAACTTTCAGCATAAAGGATGGCACAGCATCACTGTATGGATAGATTCTCTGCAGTCAAATCCTATGTTGAGTCTTATTTGATCCTTGCAATCAATAGATCTTTCACTGCTTCCTTCAAGATTACTTATGGATGAAAAACTACTTTGTTCTGGGATTTCTTCTCAGAAGAAACATTTAGCTTGTTTGCATGAGTCAGTGCCTCCATTGGTTTTGTTATGAAATGTTACAAAGAGATAATTAATGTGGATTTATGGGCAATAAAAATGGATGGATACATTGTTGGAAAAAACTGAAAAGTTGTATACAGCCTTTAAAGGATATCTGATGCTGATAATGATATTTTATGTCCAAAGATTATGTAAAATAGAAAATGGTGGTAGGATACTACTTATATGCAAAAATATACATATATCCCTTGAACTTACTATCTATACCACTACAAACTTCCTTATTTATTTCACTTTTACGTGTTAGACCAACATAAAGTTGCACATAAATAGTTTAGGTTTTGAGTGATAAAATCTGAAAGTGTAGTGAGTATTTGAATTCAGCCAATAAATCATGAGTGGTAGAATCACTTCCAACTAAAGTTGCCTCTCTCCACCAACTTTAAACATATAGCGATTGAACTTTTTGTCGATTCTTGTTTGCAAAAGGGCTCAAACACTAACATACTGGATAGAAACTGGATGAGCAGTAAGGTACTTATCTTGCCATTGAGTCTAGATCCAATTGATTGATTTTAGATCTGTACTTTGACTAGGTCATTCTGGCACATGAATATATTTTGATCTAAGCCATTTCACTGTATCTCCATTAGTCTGTGATTGCTGTCCTGCCATAGAGTCTTAAGTCTTTTGCACATTCTAACATGTTTTATTTTGGTATTTGCTCCATACTCTTTCAAATCATGATGCTTCCACATTTTATTAATTGAACATTGCACTGGATTAGATGTTCAAAGTTTAGACTACTGTTTAAAAGTGTCCTCCTGCTTTAAACATCCCTACAATATTATCCCTGACCTGTCTGATGTGTTTTTTGGTCTTCACTGTGCTTGTTGCTTCCCTAATGTTTGCTAATAAATCTCTGAGGCCCCTCACTTCACTCTCAGAATCTTCACTAAATAGCTGAGATTAAATTACGCAGGAGCAGATTCTATTTTCTAATTTGGTGGCTTCCAATGGCAATTGACTGCTCTGGATTCTTTTAGGGATATTAGTGATCAGAAACTCTAATTACTGGATTTTTTTTCTTTTGCTTTTGTTTTTTACGGCCATGCGTTGTTTTTTTCTACCTTTACATTATATGCAACTTTGTGTTGGTCTATCACATTCTTAATAAAATCAAGATGAAGCTTGTGGTTGTAACATGACAAAATGTGAAAAAATTAAAGGGGTATAAATACATCTGCAAGGCACTATACAAACATAGCAATATATTCAAATTAGATATAATCAACATACCTTTCAACGGTTTGAACATTTTCTTTTTATCAGACATTTATCTTTGCCATATATTGCTGATTTATAAGCACAATGTAGAAAAATTACTCAAAGGGCACCCCCCTCTTCTGTAGAAATGTTCATATAAAGTTATTAGTTTTCTGATTTCACCTGTAGCTTTTTTTCTAAGTCCAGTAAATGTCAGTAGACTCAGGGATGAAAAACCACTGAGTGCAATCTGCACTTTATTTGTTCTCAGTAGCTGTTTTGTTCCTTGTTTTTTCTGTCTCTCTTTAACCCTCGTACCACAAACTAACCCTTGCTCGTGTTCTAAAGATGCTCTTGACATTTTTCCGCAACACTGCTGCAACCTCGAAAAAGCAAAAGATCAAGAGGAGATAGAGCTATTATTCACTGATGTCCTTTTGTGTGATTTTACCACAGAGAGGAAAACAGGAGGTTTTTTTCATTTTATCTATCTACTTTTCCAAAATGTATGAAGGGCCAACACAGGCACCAACTCAGAGTTATTAGAATGATAGACACATATACACATGCATATAGCTCTGCTCTGAAGTTCAAATACACCAATCATGGGGATGACTGGCATATCAAATTCAAGTTATTACAGTGTTTTTCAATTATTGTTTTTTTCACATCAATTGCACTGACTTATAATCAAAAACTGGGTGAGCTTTGGATCCTCGCTCTGCTTGAACAACCAAATGTGTTTTCTGTTCCTCATTATTTTGTCTATTTTAGCCAGTATTCTAGTAACATTGTACTAGAACCATTGTTGCTAATCAAAACCTCAACATGATGCTGCCACCATTGTGCTTTAAAATTGTGACAATGCTCTTACTTTACAAAAATTAACTCACTTTGCCTCCTCCAAACAAAACATCTAATCGTAGCCAAATAACTTGCTGCTTGTGTTGTCTGCACATAAAACATTTCTTCAGAAGGCATTTGGCTTGTGTTTAGTCAGGCTTTAAGATATTGATTTTGGAGCAGGTGCTTCTTTCTTGGCCAGCCTCCTCTAAGTCCATGTTGATTTATGTGCACGGCGGTGATGGTGTTCCAGTTTTCAACTCATGGCAAGCTTGAGCACTGATTCCCCAGGTTCTTCATACTAACAACTTGTTTTAATCTTAGGATGACAGTCAGTTTGGGTCAGGTAGATTAAACCTGGATCCAGTTTGGTGTTCTGACAAAACAATGATCCCTCACATACATCAGACCTGATTTTTAATGAAGCAGGATAAGTTAAGTCTCTGGAATGGCCCAACCAAAGCTCTGTTGTAAATGTATTGAAAATCGGGGTTCAGGCTAGGAAACTAACTTCGTACCTGTTGATTGCGTGTAAAGTCAATCCCAAAGATCTTCTTGCTGTCCAATTCCAAATTTGTTCCAGTCAGATGAACCATTTGTGAACAAATCCATTTATTCCATGATACACGGCAACAGTGTTAACAATGACTCCGCCACAGTGGTCAAAAACCTGCATGCCCTTCAGGGTTCAACACCTGTCAACTACCTGTCACCTCTTGGTTCATATATTGCAGCCAACAGCCCCGTCTAGTGACCAAAAACCAAACATACACATATTTGGCTCCAATAAGTGAAGTTTTGTTATACTCACACACAGTTCAGGCTTTGAATTGATAAGGAGCTGGTAGAGTCTTAGCTTTATAAACAGAAAAGATTCCTTGCTTTCCTCCTCTTGCCCTTATATTTGGGCTCAGATCTAGAAGTTGAAATACTTGTCATTACTCTGTAGTATAGCACTGTTTAATGTCAATCATGATAGTTACAAATTTAAAAGAAAATGCTATAATTGAGTGATTTTATTCTCAGATGGACTTAGAATGTTGATATGGGTGAAATCATAATTCTTATATATTTGTTATTGTTAGGAAAATTCTGTTATCATTATTACATTAGTAGTTTTACTAAGTTTAAATTGTTACCATATGTTTCTAAGATAGAGCTAACCTTTCTATAACCTCAAACATGTTTGTTTGCAAATTGTTTTCTGAGGGAATCCGTTGGGGGTAAAGGTGTCTCTGGTTT
>CAEFZY010068100.1:0-10246 GCA_903066815.1 Brachyrhaphis roseni
GAGCCCACGAGGGCGTATATACGATCGGTGCTCCAGTGTGTACGTACCGTTTGGGAAAACTTACTACGCCGTCCCACCGGCGATATCCTCAGTTCTGCAGCTCTGCGATACAGGCAAGGCTATCCCTCATTACTCGCCCCCTCCACCAACCTGGCTCTAAAGATAAGAGAGGAACGCCACCTGTCCTTTGTTTCTATCTCTGTTTCGTACCCTCAAAGCTCTTGTTGCAAGGGGAGAAAATTCACAACTCCTGAAGATAATTTCACCTATAATGTTTGCCAGTTGATGTTTGTGTGAGGCTTTGCTTTTTTTTTTGTTCTAGTTCTTTTTCTTTTTTTTGTTTTAATCCTTCAATCACTAAGCTATAGTGTTTGTGATCTTGAACAATGTGTCCTAATCATTAGCTATGGCCCATTTTCAATGAAAACTCTTCAGTTAGATCTGCTCAATATTCTTCTCTTTTAGTCATTGACTGAAAAATACGTTTATTTGCCTCCACTTGCTCTAAATCCTTTTTAAAAAGGCCTCTTTTATCTTGTTTGTCTTTTTTTAATCAAACTCATTGTTCAAAGTTCAGATAATATATGAAATATTTTTTCTTAAAGCAAAAATTCCTGTTAGAGCAAAAACCAAAACTTCCTCTTGTTTAAAAAGTTCAAACTTTTATTCAATCTGAAGCCACAAAAACTAAAGTAGTTCAATTGTTCACTTCTAAAACTTGATTCTCCCTCAAAATAACATTAGACTTTTGAGCTGTAAGCAGTTTACTTGTGTGTGTGGGTGTGTGTGTGTGTCTGTATATATATATATATGTATGTATGTATTATTTTTTTCCAAAGACAATGAATTTCTGTAATGAAAGTTGACTCGACAAACACACTCAGGAGGACTCAAACACAATAACCATAACTTTTTTCTTTTTTTAGTTTGATTAAATCTGTTCCTCAGATTTAATCCTCTTCTTCCTTTTTGTGTTTCTCGTTTCTGTTTATGCATGTAGTGCAGATTTACTATAATTGTTACTTCAGGGCACTTTAAATGTCTGTTCATAATTTTTTTTAAATATATATAACCCAATTTGGCCCATATTAAGTTCAGATCTATGTATTTCATTCCAATTCAATCATACTTTTAAAACAGCATCCATTTCTCCAGGCTGATTTACCATCTGTTGGAACTAGCACATCATAGAAAAGACTGGATTAGATGGGTTAATCCAGGAAAATTAATTGTTGTACTGTTGTTGGCATACAGTCTAAACTTCAGGGTACTTTTTATGGGGAACACGGCAACTGCTCCATTAGTGGCTCTGCCCAAGAAAGAGACACAGAAGCATTTGAGCAGATGTACTTTCTATTCAAAAACAAATCAAACGTCAACAACACACAAGCATTGACCCCGTGGCCACAGTCATTATTAGTAAATTAGAATATTTTTGAAAAGTTCTTTTAGTTCAGTATTTCTATTTACTAAGTGAAACTCAGACAAATTAATCTCACACAGTCTGGTGTTTTCAACCCTTTTCTTCTGGTAATTGTGATCATTTTTTACATACAGCGAAGGGAAACGCAATATTTAAGATTGAAATATGACATCAAACCATAAAAAACCCCACATTTCTATTATGGGAATATGAGCATAATGACGTTATGATTACACACATTCTAACTTTCTGAATCGTAAAGTATATTCTACATTAAACAAAAACTGCTTTTCAAATTTATAATCACCATTTCTGTTTTTTCAGATGTTGTCCTCGGGCAAAATTAGCCAGGCTACATTCACAAAGGTGAAAGACGGCTTTGAGATACTTCAGGATACTTTAAAGAGGTACGTTATTTCATTTTTGTCTCATATTGGGTTCAATATTTGTCTGTACAAGTCATTTAAATTCCTTCTAAAGCTTGACAAGAGGTTTGCCTTTTTCTCATGTTTTGAGATTAACCTTTAATAACATAACTGTAAATTCTAATTGAGACAATTATGGATGAATTCATTTATTTTAAAAAATGCATTGCGATATCCTGACTCATTCTGATCCTTTGTTAAAAATGTCAAGTTATCTATGAAAAAATGACACTTCTTTTATGAATTAAACAAAAAGATTTAACTTTGTAAATGTAGTTTGCTGTGTTCCCAGCTGCGTTGTGCCAATTAATTGTGACTAGGAAACTGAACCGCAATAATTTGCTGTGAAAAGATTTTCCTGTGGCTAGAGGTTTATAGAATGTTGCGTTACATTAAGATTTAGTTTTAATGACAGAATTACTAAGTTATTTAATACTACATTAGTATTTCAGTTGTAATTATTAGCGTATAACCAGGCATGGAAGGCCAATTAACATGCTTTCTTGAAGGAAATTAAAGCCACACTGGGGTAATATTTTTTTTCGAGCAAATATCTGCAAGAAGTAGTCCATGCTTGTCCTCAGTTTTCTTCCTGTGGAAGAATTAGAACAGAATTATACGGCTGTATGTGATGTAATATATTTTTCCCCCTTTTTATTCTGCTCTTCTGCAGTGCGCAAAGTTCTGAGATGCAGCTTTTGAGCGAGGCAAAGAGGTGTCAGGCTGAGCTGGAGCGGCTCCAGGTAGAAGTACGGGGCCCCCCTGAGGAACCCGACGGTGAGGTCAGCAAACTGAGGCGACAGCTCCTGCAGGCGCACAATGAACTGCGAGCTGCTGAGGACAGAGAGCACGCAGCACGGCACGGACTGCAGCGGTAAGACGGATGCGTGCGTGCATTTGTGCGTTTACACACACGTGCAGCCACTGCGCATAAAATGCACACATTGCAAATGGAAACTTGAGCAAATGCTAACTCGAGACACCTGAGAGGAACACAAGGGACAGAACAGAAGACAGAAGTGAAATTAGAGTGCAGGAGGAGGAAGTTATGGTTGGTAGGAAAACTTGAGTGCACATTAAGACACACACACACACAAACTCACACAGCTGTAACTAGGGACCAAACACTGAGGTGAGCTTCATGAGGCAGCATCTTTTTATTGACTTATGATAGAGGTGAAGGTGAAAGAGAATTGGACACGCACAAATATTCATAGAAGTGTCGCTTTTTTTTTCTTTTTTTTTTCAGACCATTTCTATTCACTCAAGAAAAACAAGAGAATCAATATTTTCTGAAGATTGTTTTTATTAATCGCCTCATAGAAGATTTCCAGTGAACTTGTTCCAGTTCATTCCAGTACTAGTCTGAGTTCTCAGCCCTATCATTTTCTACTCCAACATTCTTTTACTTTTGTTCTCTAGAGCCCCTTTCCTCATCTCAACCAATTCTCCTCCTTATTGTTGCAGGTTTTTATTCTTTCTTCCTCCCTCACCTCTTCCAAGAGTCCCTCTGAAAGGTCAAACATGCCCAAAGTTATGGAAAAGAACCACTTGCTCCAGTATCTCTGTACACAAACTTCACTTTTTGAAGAGTCAAAGGGAGGTTAGCAGAAAATTGCTAGGCAACATGATAACATACCCCGCTCTTTCCAGAATTTTTTCTGCCAAATATTTTGGCTTCTGACCCTTAAACAGTGCAACATGTGCTCTCAACCGCACGTTAGGGGTTGTATATGGAAAAATGTTGGGCAATTGTTTGGTTCTGAAGTGGAATGAAAATACTTGATGCTTCCAGGTTTTGTCATCGTAGAAACATGAACGTCCATGTGATTTATTTGGAATTTATACAATGAATCGACACAAAATGGCACATAATCTTGACGTGGAGGAGAAAGAATGTATAGCTTGTGACATTGTTTTACTAATAAAAATGTTAAATATGGTTCGCAGTTATGTAAATCTGTGATAAGCTCTTTTTAGAGCTTTTTACAAAAAATGTTGCGCTAATAGTCAATCGATCGTGTTTTACAATTTTTTTTGTCAGATATAAACTTGGTGTCGCTCCGCTACACAACATCCAATACATTGAAATGTCTATAAACGCTTTTAAAAGTCAGGATTATTACATTGATCATTGGCTGACCTTTATTCTTAAGGGTTTTTTCTGCTTAAACTGTGGAGAGAAAGCAAAATTACAAACATAATCAAGAGAAGAAGATGGCAGATGACGTTTGGCTGACGAACACTTATTTAATTATCATTCTCGCTTTACAATTCCCTCTGTGTTGCATCTACATCGTTAAACCACTCCCTGGGTCGAAGTGTTTGTTTGCTAAAGATGTGATCAGAAGGAGGCTGTGGTTTGTTAGAGCAGGCTCTGGTACGGAGAGTCAGTGGTTCGGCAGTAATTTAAATATTAAATAAAAACCACTTGCTCTGTGTTCTCTGTAATATCTGCAATAGATATTCAGAGAGCATGTTATTCATGGCTTCTTTTTCCACCAGTGATCTCTCTTGTGTTCTCAGTATCTGTTTCTCCCCTGGTTCCAGCTGCAGCTCTTCTATCTCCCCTCTTCCTGACTTCTCCTTGGCTTGTTTTCCTCTTTCGCCTCTTTTCCGCACAGCTATCAGTCCGCACATGACAAGCAGACGCTCACCATGAAAATGCCCCCTCTTTTTTTTTTTTTTTTTTTTTTTTAAAAAGAAGAATAATCATATATTTTTTATCTCTACTCATACAGACCCACAGGAATTCAGCACTCCCCCCCACACACACACCCCTCCATCCTCTAGTCCCACATTGCAGCATTCCTGCAGTTTTCTCTGTATCAGTTAATATCCAATATTTCAGCTTGTCAGGAAGATTAATATCATTTGCCTTGTGAAATGTGCAGCTGTACAGTATGTGCTGTTGTAAGGTTTTTCATAATGACAAAGCTGACTTGAAATTATTTCATACAAACTTTAATCGACTGCTCAAAAAGCATCTGCCTCGGGGAGATGAAAAATTCATAGAAATTATGTTCTCATAGGCCCATCCATAGTGTGTGCCCAAGATTTATGTGCTTCTCTAAGATCTAGATTGTTGTGTGTACTCTGAGCCATTTGTATGCTACCTGTGTCTTCACCAGTAGAGCCTAAAAATACTTTTCTTCTTATTTCAGTGAAAGGCTAATTTACAAGAAAATCCATATTAGTCAAATTCTAAAAATTGCTTGCAAGTTCTTGTGCTTTCCTCTTTCCTTTGAATCGGGAACTGAAACATGGTTTCTCTCTCTCTTAACTACGTCCCCACCCTCTGTCCCCCATCGCCTTATCTGGCTTCTCCTCACCAACATGCAGTCTCTGGGAAGAGAAGCAGCATCTGGAGAGAGAAATTCAAACACAACCTGCTGTAAGTTCATCACTGCACCATCCTGGACTTAGTTTCAGAGGCAAGGATTACAGCTGTGATGGCAGTTTTAACAGAGGATAAATATAACTTTTGCTTTAATCCTCCAACTGAGACTAATCCTTTGTGAACTTTGTGGATTTTTTTTCTGCAAAAAATATATGTTCTTCATCCCAAAGTTTGTAAAGGTTTATGCTGTGGAAATGTGTAAAAACATCGTGTTTAATTGCTGAACTGTAATTCCAAACTGGCCCTGGCGTCATGTGCATGAAATACCACAAGATGTTTTTCAACAAGATATAAATCCAAAGCGTATGATGAAATCCATTCAGATATGGTGCGCTAGTCTTGCATGTTCAAACTAATGAATAAATGTACAAAGAAAGGTTGACTTCTCTCTTAATTTTTTATGTGTGTGATTAGACTGCCTTAATGAAAGATTTATCTGAAGGATTTTGAAAAATCTTTACCAGGGGTGCCAATTATTGTGGAGGGTACAGTAAATATCTATTATGTATTATTATCTTTGTTTAATTAAGGGGGTGGGGGCATTAACTCATTGGCTCATTGTGCTGCTCTTCAGTATTAGGTGAATGTTGTGCTTTGTGTAAAGAACTCTAATGCCACAGGGCTTGTTCAATCCCTATAATTTAGTCTTTTCACTCATAATGTTGTGCAAATTTGTCAAATCTAGCAAAGCATTAGCAACAACAAAGACATCCATTTTGTTGATTAAAATATGATTGGATTTGCACGACTGGACCAAAGCCCCTTAAGGAACTCTCAAAATGTTGCATCAAAATATATATTTTGCAGATTTTGCTTTTGAAGAGTAGCGTTTGAACTTTGAACAACTTGAACCGGCAACTGGCCCTGATGTCTTTCAAATATGTACCGCTGAACCGTTATTACTTATTTTGCAATTTCAGATTATTCCAAATGTTCTTCTCTGGGTTGTTGTTGTTTCTCTAAAGGCAATTTTTTTTAATTACATGTTTGGAGTCAAAAAATGGCCATGAAACACATTTCCTTCTTGTAGATAAAAGCAATCGCATATCTACCTCGCTCATATAACCCACGATGGTTTATGTGAATTGTGTGCACAACTTTTAAAATAAACTGATGTAATATTAATCAGGCATTTCTCTATGCTTGTTGAGAACACATTGTGTATTTAGATATTTGTAAAAGGAAGTTTTTATTTTGTAGTTTGAGGATGGAGGAGGGATGACTTTCATTTTTTAATTATTCCTTGCACCAAAACCATCAGATGTGGCTAAATGAAAACAAATTTGCACATAAGAGTGAGTGGAAATATTTCAGCAACATTGGGTGGAAAACATGCCATTGCAAATGCTTGGGTGGCTCAACTAGTTTTTAGTTGAATGGGGACAGTCGTCATTTAAAACAGATTTACTGTGGGTGAATGTTCAACATACTACGGCTGAAGCTACAAGCTAAACTCTGTCTGAATATTGGTGCAGCCATGTATTTCTGGACATTTTAAGGCTTAGCAGGAACATCCCTGTGATTACAGCAGTGGAAAATAAATGAATAACTCGAACATTAGTTGGCTCTTTATTATTTTTTTACCAAAGGCTAGTGTTGAAGGTCCAAACAGCCTCCTGTTGCTCCAGATCCGCAGGTTTCAGACACTTAGTTTAGACTAATCCTTTTAGTTACAACCAGCAGTAATGCTAGGTGTGTGTAAACCCAAACTCTACAGGGTGGCCCATATGTTTTCATAAATAGAAAAAATAAACATTTCATATTGGACAACCGTTTGTATTTTTGTGGGACTCTGTGTAATCGCTGCACATCTTGGACCACTGTGTGGTTGATCTGCAACATTTCCAGTTTTCTGAAACTTGCAAATAAGTTTTGCCTCAGTGTCGTGTGTGATGCTCATTCCATGTTTTGTGTTAAAGTTTCGTGCAACCATGTGACTGCTTCCCAATTCAGCCATCAGTATAATTTCAATTCTTTGCTCTTTTGTCAAATGCATCTTCTTGGGTATCTGAAATATAAAAGAAATATACATTTTACATTCTCTTATGTATGGAAACTTATGTCCCACACTGTATAAAGAGAAGCAGTAACAACCTCTGCTGGATCCTCTCCACTGATCTTGGGTTAATTTTGTCGGTGTATCCTCCAGGAGCTGGAAAGCAACACAGACATGTTGAAGGACAAACACGATGCTCTGAAGAAAGAAGTGGCCCAGAGACAACTGGATGTCAGGTAATGAATTCATTATGAAGTCAGAACTTGTGGAGGCTTAGCTTCATAATTCACTTTTATTCTGCTGGAGGAAGTTCTGAGTGTGAATTTGTCAGTGTGCAGCCTGGCATGATCTTTGGTGGGTTTTCAGTTTTACAATTTTTTTTATTTTTATTTTTTTGCCTGTGTATCTACATGTGGCACTTTTAACTTGGTCGTAAAAAAAAAGTGTTGGATTATTTATTAGGGCCTCGCGGACATTTTTACACTCTTTTAAACTTTCTAATGTTACAACCACAAACTTCCATTTATATTGATTTGTTTTTCTTTATGTAGTGCAAAGTTGTACTACAGGAGTATTTTGGTAAAACAAATCTGAAATGTTTGCAGTGCATTTATATTGAGCTCTCTAGAGTCGATACTTTGGAGAATCACCATCCTGATTTTACAGCTGTAATATTTTGCATTATGTTTCTACTGCTTGTGTAAATCCAGAGATGGTGTTTTTCTCCTATATTTTGTTGCAAAAATAGTTTGTCTGGCTGCATGGAAAACGTCTGTGGATGTATGTTTATAAGTCTTCCCAAAGTTTCTCAAGCAGATTTAGGTCTGAACTTGAGTTTTTCACCACACACTACAAGAAAAAAATATTCATCTTGTGAATCTTGTTCCATATCAGTCTACCATTTTTTTTTTTTTTTTTTATAATTGCTTTCTGTAACAAATTATTCACCTGAGTTATGGATGTTTGCCACCACTATAGTTACTCTGGGTTTGTTTTATCTTAAGTTTGGAAGTTTTTTTTTCTTTACTTACTTTTTGATTGTGGAGAAGATTCTGTGACTTTTCAATTAAGCTTTTATTTTTGCATCTTTGCTTCCCGTCTTCCTATAATCGAGTCTGACGTCAACATGGAGACGTTAATTTACATCAGTCTATTTTTTTTTTCTTTGATGTCTGCTTTGTTCCTTTGCCTTCATGATTCTGCTTGTTCTCCAAATTTTCCAGCAAATCCCTGCAGCATTCATTGAACAGATGTACTCACACAGATTAAAGTGGACTACACGTAGGACTTGAGTGACTTCTGAAAATGCTGGATTATATTTTTGGTTATACTCATTTGTGAAGCAATGTGTGATTTTTATTCTGTTTCATCGCTATTCCCCACTTTGGGCTAGTCTATTGCATAAAATCCCAATAGAATACATCAAAGTTTGTAATTGGAATGTAGAAAAGAAAAAACAAAGCCGAAGGTGTGAATAGTTTGATAAAGGAAGTGAACATGTGAAGTGTCCTCAGATAAACCAGCAGCCAGAGACGGGTTTAACGTTTGCTGCCTTGGGCTCCAAACCTCCAATGAAACAAAATGTGTTGAATATGTTATATAACCTGGTTGTAGATGTCCACATTTTTTATAAATGCATGTTTTTGTATCCTGTCCTCTTAAAGACTCATTATTCTCTCTGCTAAATTCTGTTAAAGGAAAAATAATTCTGATGAGAAATGCATTTGTATACCCCTTTGCTTCTGTTGCATGTGCAGAATTCTGATGGAGGATTTGGAAACACTTGAAACGCTGCAATTAAAAGAACAAAAAGAGCTGGAAGAAAAGATGGAGATCATCGAAATCAAAGAGGTTTGTGTGTGTGTATGACTGAGCTCAGCCGGTGGCCTTAAAACCATAAATAAAATGCATACAACTCATCAGATTTCTTACATCTTTGGTCGCATTCATCTACATTGTTGTTTCAAGGCTGAGAAAGCCCAGCTTGCCTGCATACCGAACCGGATAATAAAGGAAACTGAAAGAAAGCGCTCTTTATGGGAGTAAGTGAATTTAATTCTTTTACAATTTTTACATACGTTACTGCTAGTACTCTAAACTAACTTCTCTACATTTTGTGTTCAATTGTCTGACACACAATCAAACTTCCTTTGAAGTACAGAAAAAAAATCCAAGTCTTGTCCCATAGCTCCTCGTATTAGCTGTTGTTTTGGCTGTATTTGAAAATATTCTTGGTTGACAACATTGATGCGTAACTTTTTTTTTAGGCTAATATAGTTGATAAGCTTCTGCTCCAAAGATGTTAAAATATCAACTATTTTAAAATCTTACTTTATTTAAGTGTTAAAATATCTATTATGTTTCACTAAATCATGTGAAATGTGTCTGAAAAATGATCCCAAATTAAGATGAATTGGAGTTGACCACAGGGGGGCCAAACAGGGGTAGACCTGAGTACGAGGAGAAAGAAAATGTAAATTTGATTGTCAAAGAGAAAAGAAGATTGCTGGCAAAGAAAATGGACAAAGTTGGAACACACCAAACATCAGAATGAGCAGGTCGTTGTGATACGTTTCATAAAGATACAGATTCAACGAGATATCACAGCTCACAGTTCCTGCTTCATAGAAGTTGAGTGAAAAAAAAACCCCATAATGTTAGTGAGTTTTTGAAACTTTATAATAAAATTCAGTTAAAACTACTGATATTTTTATTATGAAATCATGAAACCGTTTACAACTTGCACAAAATAACCAGGAAAAGCATTTTTTTTCCATTTGACAAATAAAAATCAGCAGATTTGTTATTACTTACAGGTGGCAGCAATAAGCCCATTCTGCATCTGTCTGGGATTCTTTTGTGTTACAATGGGTCTGTTGATTTTTTTTTTTTTCCAGTCTCTAACTCAGGGTTCTCAAACTCCAGTCCTCGAGGGCCAGTGTCCTGCAACTTTTAGATGTGCCTCTGCTGCACCACACCTGAATAGAATAATTAGGTCATTA
>CAEFZY010068102.1:0-19095 GCA_903066815.1 Brachyrhaphis roseni
AAAAATACCCCATTATTATATTAGTCCCTCATAAATCTCCTCGCATAGATCTCCTTTTGAAGCTTCAGAGATATTCATTTATATGCTGAGGGTGACTCGGAGAGAAGATGACAGATGATACCAACTTAGTGAGGAGCTGATTCTGTTTCTAGGGTTGGTTGACCCCATAGTTGGGCATGGTCAATCCCGGACGAGCCCCCACTTCTGTTTCTCCTGTCAGTCTGCCGTGGCACAGGCTGTAACGGGTCAATAACCAAAAGAAACTCAACTGTTAAGTCAATTATTTCACTTTCCAGTTTTTTCTCTGGCTTAGAGCCCAACAAGCACAGAGTGAAACAACTTTGGGGCTTCAAATAAAAATACAAAACCTTACAGCTCAAAAACAAACAACTACAATTACTGAACTCGCTTTATCCCGTTGCTAGGCGTGGTTGAACCCAGTAGACCCAGTAAAGAAATGATCCGATCACTGAACTTAGGTTGAACTTAGGATTCATGACGATGAAACTAAATGAAGTGAATCTGAAGAACCTGCTGCTGTCTGTCTCTCCTTCCTGTTCGTCTGTCTCAATCTTCCTGCTTCAGCTGAAAAGTCTAATTTAAAGATTTTCAAGGCTCTGAAAAACCTGCAGCGACTGTTTGGAAGAGATTCAGGAATCTAAATGTAATCTGTAAATATGTCATCTTTTGTCCAATTGATGGGCAGCAGAGCACAGAGTAATAATCAGATGCAGCTTCTCCGCAGGCGTCGCTCAGGAATATTCACCCAAATGAAAACTAAACTGACTGACGGACCGGCACCTCCGGCGATGTGTGACCCACATCACTTCCTGTGGTTGTGAGCTGATTCCTGCGACTGCAGCAGATTTACGGTTGTATCTGCGATCTGCGGTTCCTGCATGGCGTCACTCTGACCCCTGACCTGAGAGGAGGAAACGCTGCTGGGAAATGGGATGAAGCAACCAGGAGACGCAGCTCGAAAACGGTTCAGTCTGACTTTAATTAACATCTGCGTCTAATGAGATCATCGACTCATTGTATGAAAAATTATGTCAGTGTCATGAAATAAATCAAGATCCTGGTGTCATTCACGGCATATTTATAATTATTCAACCACAAACCAAAGATAAATCACTGAAAATGGATCAATGTGGAAATTTTCTTCATAATTATAAACAATATAATCAATATAATTTTAAAATGCCTCTTTTAAAGCAGGATTTTCTTATTTTCCTCTAATTAAGAAAGATTTACTGACACAACCGAGGCAACAACTGGGTTAAAGTTTCTATTTTTCAAACCTTCATCTGTCATAATCCTGTGTTTATGTTTTCACTGTCGTTGGGCTTCATGTTCATGTTGCTGTTCAGCTCCACATGATCATTATTGTTTAATTCTTTGTTGAATTGTTTAGTTCTGTTTATCTGTGTTGTTTTTGTTTCCATGTTTCTTCTGTGTGAATTAGTTTCCTTCCTGTTACTCTGCTTCGCTAACCGCTAATGGTAAAGCTAGCTGTGCTTCCTAAAGCACTGAGCATAAACACTGGCCATGTGAAAACTAAGACATTATACCAACATGCTATTTAATGGTAGCGAATGCTAAAGCTGGGCTGACTGGTTCCCAGCAGGAAAAAGAACCAGGAATGGAACAAAGAGGAGCGCGTATTGTCGACGTGTTCCCACCCACAGTTCTTCCTGGGTTGGAGCACTCACAGCGGGCGTATGAATACTTGTGACCCTGTTGAGTCTTTGTGCGTTACGCCTGGAATGTCGTGTTGGGAAGATTTACTGAGGTAAAGCCTCAAATATTTCTGCTTCCTATTCTTCATCTTTTATTTCTGAGCTCTTGTTGCTTGAGAGCTGAGGAGACAATGGAAGACACTTTAATGTCTGGTTCTGGTTCTGGTTCTGGTTCCCCACCGCCCAGCTGTGGTTGGACCTCCCACCTCCAAATGTTGAGCAGATTGCTCCTCTTCATCTCCAACTTGTCTGTTTGTTTCAGGAAGAGAAGAACCTGAGGGCAGATCCATCATGGAGGGGGGCCGGAGTCTGCTGCTGTGCCTCATCGTGGCGGCGTGTTTCCATGGCAACGCCGCCCAGACGACAGGTGGGTGCGATGATGCTGCTCTGCTTCAGGTGCAGACCCTCCCACGCTTCACTCGTAACATCTATAGGAGAGATTAACTCAGCCTGCGCTGCATGTCTCTGCTCCACCCTCACGCTGCGCTGCAACACAGCCGGGCTTCACCTTCAGCTGCAGGACACTAACCGGGCTTAGCTGGTGTAGCGCTGAGCAGTCAGTATGTAGCGCCCAGTCTGAGGAAACGACGTGAAATGTTGGGATTCGAGCCACAGACGGTTCTGTTTTGCATCTGCTTGGTTCTTCAGTGAGCCGTCGCCTTTTCACGGTTCAGGATTTACAGAGAATGTGACTCCGCATGGATACTTCTATAGAGCATATCAAGAATACGATCTGGTCTTTGGCACTAAGGACAAAGCGCTTTGCCAACATGGTAGGCTATTGCTAAAGTGCTAAATTCAACCATGTTGATAACCACTAAGTGTCACTGGCTATGTTTCCATCCAACTGTCATTTGAATTTTGAGCAAACTTTGAAAATGTCGCAAAAAAGAAAAAGAAATGTGAATTAGCCATTTTTGTTTCTATGTAAACCTACGCAGACGTTAATTTTGCCAGATGGTGGCGCTATATGGCTGTAATAAACAAAAGGTATGGGTTGCAAGCTAACATGAACCATACTAACGGAGGGCGTTCTCCAAACTGGAGGTTTGCACTTTAACAATTTTCCATGCTCTGTGGCTCTGGTAAGGCACAGACTCACCAGTAGATGGGAGCGTTTGCTGCGTCAGAACATATTTGGAAAATGTGTTTCCATCTCTCCTTCAGCATTAACACATTTTCAGAAAAGGGAAAATCCACCATAAAACTAATGGTGGACTAATTAACTAATTAATAATAATAATTCAACTTAAATGTCACAAGTACTAGCAACAAAATATAGTAGACCAGGCTGGATTCGAATCAGGCTCTCCCGGGGTGGGGGCCATTTGCTTTAACCACTGCGCCAAATGCATTTAATTACCTAATTAACAAATAATTAGCTCTGTTAATAGCACATTAGCCTATTAGCGGATTAGAGTGTACCCACCACTGTTGACATGCTACTGGCTGGCAGCCAATCTAAATTGTAGATCATGAAGACTGGACGTTAGCTTTTGAGGTAGCGCTAAGTCGATTTCCACGGTGCGTATTAATGAATATGAAGGTGTAAGCGCTTTTAGAGGAGCTCTCTAGTATTGGCGGACGGCTGTGATCCCTATCTACGCTGCTGGCGTCCAGAAACCTTCCAGAACCGGACCGAATCAGGAGTCACGCTACTTATTTTCCTCCAGCTTTCACTCAACACGATCAGCTCACCACCTCTATCCTGAAATCATGCTACGTTTCCTCACCTGCGGCCAGAGCCGGACCGGTAGTCCGGTCCGGCTCTGTTAGATTCTGTCAGCGCTCTCCTTGACCTCCACCCTCTCTCAGTCTGCACCCAAGAGGCTGTAGCTGACCTGGTCTTTCTGGTGGACGGCTCATGGAGCATCGGCACCGAGAACTTTGATCAGATCCGTCAGTTTCTCTACACGCTGGTCAACAGCTTCGACGTCAGTCCCGATCACGTCCGGGTCGGCCTGGTCCAGTACAGCTCAACGGCGCGTACCGAGTTCCAGCTCAACACCTTCCAGCACAAGAAGGAGATTCTGGAGTACATCGAGAGCCTACCGTATGCGGGGGGCGGAACCAACACCGGGAAGGGCCTGGACTTCATACTGAACAAGCACTTTGTGGAGTCAGCCGGGAGCCGCGCGGCGCAGAGTGTGCCGCAGATCGCCGTGGTCATCACCGACGGCAAATCGCAGGACGAGGTGGAGCTCCATGCAGAGAGGCTGAGGAACAAGGGAATCATTCTGTACGCCATCGGCATCAAGGATGCAGACGCAGATGAGTTGAAGCAAATAGCAAACCGGCCGTACAGTCAGCACGTCCACAGCGTGTCGGACTTCTCCGCTCTGCAGGGCATTTCCCAGAACATCGTCCAGACGCTCTGCACCACCGTGGAGGAGGCCAAGAGACAAGTCCAGCAGATTTCTCAAGGTAAAGACCAGTCTGGTTGCACATCCAGAGCTGTAATCTGGAAAGCTGTGATTGGTCCATTTCCTTTAGGATAAACCCGGTTTGGTCCCTGGGGGCCACAAGCTGATCGTCAAGGTCCTGAGGTCCTAATCAAAGCTCTGGGAAGATATTTCCTAAAAACAGACAGATTTAATCACTCTCGCTTTGAGCAAGTACAGGGTGACAGTGGAGAGAAACAAACCCTTTATCAGGACAAAAGCTTCAGGGGAACCAAAGACAATATAGGCAACAATCTATTGCAACTTTTTTCCAGACAAACAGAATCATTGAGCCAGGAAAGTAGTTAGACTGTTATAATGTCAGTAAGTACAAAAAATTCCAGAGATGTTTCAGAAAAACCTGATTCAGTCTAACTGTCAGAGGAAAGTTTTAGCCCTAATCCAGAAATTATCCAGAGTGTGGAAAACTAAAGGATCTGCCTCCTTGAACTCTGCTGAGTAACATTTTACTGATGAATAGACGGCAGATCATCGAATGGTGAGTTGTGCAACTCAGCTCTGGGAAACGCCTGATTAAATAATCTCTCTTCAGAACAGAAACATCTGAGGTTTGTAGGGTGTTTCTCTTCCAAACACTCGGAGCTCAGAAACATTCAGATCAGAACCAGTTTTGCAGTGTTTGACTTTCTTCTTCTTCTTTGCAGAATGTGCCGTAGCCAACATGGCCGACATCGTCTTTCTGGTCGATGGCTCTTCCAGCATTGGCATCCCCAGCTTTCAGCAAGTTCGGTTGTTTCTCCAAAGCGTTGTCTCCGGCCTTGACATCGGCCCAGACAAAGTCCGGGTCGGCCTGGCTCAGTACAGTACCAACCCTCACAAAGAGTTCCTGTTGAAGGAGCACCTGGACGCTTCGTCTCTGAGGACTGCAATACAGAAATTTCCCTACCGGACCGGAGGCACGAATACCGGCAAGGCCATAGACTTCCTAATTTCAGAGTACTTCACGGAGGAGGCGGGCAGCCGAGCAAGTCAGAGAGTGCCTCAGATCGCCGTGGTCATCACTGACGGAGACTCGTCTGACAACGTGACGGACCCTGCCCAGCGACTACGAGAACAGGGGGTCATCGTCTTCGCCATCGGGGTGGGAAAGGCCAATCTGGAGGAGCTGGAGAACATCGCTAACCAGCCGTCACAGCGCTTCCTGTTCACCATCGACAGCTACCAGGCCCTCCAGAAGCTGACGGGGGGTCTGCTGCAAACCGTCTGTGTCTCCATGGAGGACCAAAGACAAGGTGAGGCAGAGAGCTGCAGGGCCTCTAAAGTCTCAGTAGGTCTTCCCATGGTGCTTTTGGATTTAAAGCAGACGTCAGTATCAGATTTGTTTGCTGTTCTTGCAGTCTCGTGTTTCATATTGTAACTGGTCATAGCAGCAGGATGTGCTGAGTTTTGCTTCCTGTGATGCTCGAGGTCAACGTTTGGTCTCAAGAACAGCATTAGCTTAGAGACTTTCTTTTTCCCAGTCTAGAGTTGGTTGATGGTTGAGTTGGACCTTACCAGTTCAACACGTCTGACCTCCAGAACTCATTCAGTGTTGTTTCTTCTTTCAGCTTTGGCAGAGAAGTTTGCAGACATCTTCTTCCTGGTGGACGGCGGTATGACACAAACTCAGTTCCAGCAGGTCAGAACGATCCTCACCCGACTGGCCAATCAGGTTAACTTTGGAGCTTCTGCCTATCGCCTGGGCTTGGCCCAGTACAGTGAACAAGTGAAGGTGGAGTTTCTCCTCAACCAGCATCAAACCAGAGAGCAGATCCAGGCTGCAGTGAAGAGCTTCCAATATCTCCGACTTCCACCTGCTGCAAAACGAAACCTGGGCGCCGCCTTGACCTACGCCAGCGCTAACTTTTTCACCAAGGAGGCGGGAAGCCGAGCAGATCAAGGCTACAGACAGTTCCTGGTTGTTATGAGTGGGAGTGACTCCAGTGATCGTGTGTTTTTCGGATCCCGTCAAATCCAGTTAGAAGCCATCACTGTGGTGGGGATGAGCCTCGGAGCGTCCATGGAGGAGCTACGCGTGGTTGCCACTGGGCAGCATGTCTACCAGGTCAACACCACCACTGTTCCTCTGCTCAGACGGATCTTTGAGACCGAGGAACCCGAGACGTCTCTGACTCAAGGTTGGTTCCACTTAACTACCTGCTGCTGTAGCTCATCCATTTAAGATTTCAGATGATGCCTGGTGTCTGCTCCGACATTAGCATCAGCAAATCTGATCATCGCATTTACAAACGATCTGTTTTTTAAGCACTTAAGGAATAATTAAAGCACATCATGCCAAGCTGGGTGTTTGATATTATTTCTGATTTTTCTGCAGATTGCAGAGCAGCTAAACTGGCCGATATCGTGTTCATCGTGGATGAGTCGGGAAGCATCACTGTCGAAAACTTCCAGCTGGTGCGTTCCTTCCTGTACTCGATCATCAGCGGCCTAGAGATCGATCCAAACAGAGTCCGGGTGGGGATCGTGTTGTACAACGAGCAACCCACAGCGCAGGTCTACCTCGACACCTTCAAGCAGAAAACCGAACTACTGAACTTCATCAAAATCCTGCCTTACAGTGGAGGTGGTACGAGCACAGGGGCTGCCCTGAACTTCACGCGGGAGAACGTCTTCATCACAGAGAAAGGGAGCAGGAAGGATAAAGGTGTGGAGCAGGTGGCTGTAGTGATCACCGATGGAGAGTCCCAGGACAACGTGAGCCAGGCAGCAGCTGAGCTTCGGCGTGCCGGAGTCACCGTTTACTCCTTGGGAGTCCAAAATGCCAATGAGGATGAGCTGAGGCAGATAGCCTCCCATCCTCCACAGAAACATGTCTTCATGGTGGACAGCTTCGCCAGACTGAAATCGCTGGAAGAGTACCTGCAGAAAACTCTGTGCTATAACATCATCCGCCAGGCGGTGTCAGTCAGCACAAGAAGATCCGGCATCAGAGAAGGTCTGCAACAGCATCTCAAAAGATCTGCTGTTAGACTCCAAGCAAATACAACCTAGAGATATTTGCACTTTTACCAGCTTTCACTAACCTAATGGGAACAAATGTCCTGTTTCCTCCACAGGCTGCGTCCAAACAGATGAAGCTGACATCTTCTTCCTCATCGACCACTCGGGAAGTATTTACCCGTCTGATTTTCAAGACATGAAGAAGTTCATCCTTGAGTTTATCAACATTTTCCGTATTGGACCACAACATATCCGCATAGGAGTCGCAAAATATGCAGATTTGCCAGAACTGGAATTTGATCTGACGACCTATTTGGATGAGGAGACGCTGAAGAAAGCGGTGGAGGAGATCGGACAGGTGGGAGGCGGCACAAAGACTGGGAAAGCTCTGGAGTTCATGGGTCCGCTCTTTAAGAGAGCCACGGTGACCCGCGGTCACAAAGTTCCTGAGTACCTGGTGGTCATCACTGATGGAGAGTCTGCAGATAAGGTCAAGGCTCCTGCAGAGGCTCTGAGGGCGCAGGGCGTGATCACCTACGCCATCGGGGTGAAGGACGCTGTTGTGGGAGAACTGGAAGAGATTTCTGGCAACCCAAAGAGGATGTTCTTCGTTAACAATTTTGATGCTCTCATTCCAATCAAGGACGATATTATCACTGACATCTGCACCAGAGACGGTAAGCTTACTGGCTTACTGGGGAGGATTGGTAGACAGTGGACATCCTCCAAAAAAGTTTGGAGAATGTTTAGTAAAAGTTTGTAGGTGGATTTCAGAGGCATGATGAACATTTTTAAGGTTTCTCATCCCATGTCTGTGTCCATTTGTCCACAGTTTGTAAAGATGTACCAGGTGACCTGCTGTTCCTCATCGACAGCTCTGGAAGTATTCACCCAGACGACTACAACAAAATGAAGGACTTTATGAAATCTATCATCAGCACGTCTTTAGTCGGCAGGAATGAGGTTCACGTTGGTGTGATGCAGTTCAGCAGCAGCCAGAAGCCTGAGTTCTCCCTCATTGAGCACTTCACCAAAAATGACATGATGGTGGCCGTTGATGGCATGACACAGATGGGCGGAGGAACGAAGACCGGTGCAGCCATCTCAGCGGTGTCCCAGCTCTTCGATCCAGCCAGGGGAGGACGCCCAGACCTGCCGCAGAGGCTGGTGGTGATCACCGACGGCGAGGCTCAAGACAACGTCAAAGTTCCTGCTGAGGCGCTGAGGGCCAAGAGCGTTCTGGTCTACGCCATTGGAGTGATGAAGGCCAACACCACCCAGCTGCTGGAGATCAGCGGCTCTGCAGAGAGGATCTACTCTGAGAGGGACTTCAATGCTCTGAAGGATCTGGAGAGACAGCTGTCCCTGGATCTGTGTGATCCAGAGAGAGGTCAGAAAATATTATGTTCCCAGGCTATGAAAGGTGTTCATTTATTTGCCGTATTGTCCCTTCTGTCTCAAGTCGAGTGGACTTGAGGTTGAAGTCCACTTTAGCGGGCCAGTTCAGAACTTCAGTCTCGTTGGAACCATCCAGAGGTTAACCTGCTGGCGGGTCATGGTCTTTCTACACCCTTCAGTGAGCCTAAGGTCACAGATCAAACTATAGCCTGAGGCATCCCCAGACCATCATACTACCACCACCATGTCTGACTGTAGCTATGTGATTTCTGACATGCTGTTAGTCTTACACCAGAGCCCCACTACTGCCTCGTAAATCCGCAGAACATTTTAAGGATAGTGACAATAACTTTCTGAGGTCTTCTAGCCTACTTCCTGTTGTCAAAAAGGTTCTATTTAGGTGACTTCTGGGCATGACTTGTGAAACTCAATCATAAGATGTGGTGATTCATGATTCAAAAAGGGGGTGATTACTTTTTCAAATAGACAAGATTGTTTTTCTTCATCTTTCCTTTTTCCCTTCCAGACTGCAAGAAGACCGAACAGGCAGACATCATCTTCCTGGTGGACGGCTCCACCAGCATCACCCTGAATAAGTTCAGAAGCATGCAGAAGTTCATGCACTCCATGGTGAACCAAACCACGGTGGGCAAAGACCTGACTCGCTTTGGCGTCATCCTCTACTCCACCCTCCCCAATTCTGTCTTCACTCTGAGTCAGTACAGCACCAGACAAGAGGTTTTTAAGGCCATAACAGACCTGAGGCCCCCGTTTGGAGACACCTTCACTGGACGGGCCCTGACGTATTCGTTGCAGTTCTTCGGTGCCAAGCATGGGGGACGGGCGGCGCTGAAGGTGCCTCAGATCCTCATGGTGATCACGGACGGAGACGCTACCGACCGCTACAGCCTGTTGGAGCCGTCTGTGGCGCTCAGGAACGCAGGAGTCAACGTGTTCAGTATCGGGGTGGAAGGAGCCAACGTGACTCAGCTGGAGATCATGGCTGGTAATGATCAGTCCAAGGTTTTCTACGTGGACAACTTCAAAGCCCTGGAAACCCTCCACAAGAACATCAGCCAGGTGCTCTGCTACTCCACCAAGCCAGGTGAGACAGTTCCTTTCTCTGATGATTCATCCGACGTTACAGTAAGAACCTGAGCTGCAGTGGAAGCATGCTCCAGCTAATGTGCTAATAGCTCATTAGCTCAGTGTTTATTAAGTTGTTTTGCTAACTTTAGCACACTTAGCTTCCCCTAAATTAATTTCACCAGATAAATTCTGGAGCACTGATGTACTTGGTCATTATGTAAACTTTATTCAGTTTCAGTTGAATGAACTCGGCATGTTTGTTGAAGTTTTGGGTATCGATGGTCAAGAATTCAAGTAGTTACATGTCTGTGCTTTTATTTTGAAGTCCTTTCAGTTCTGCTTCCTATCGATAGACACAAATGATTGGGCGCCAGGAGGATTACTGACATAAATACATTAAAGAAGAGGCATAACTGCACAGTTAGGAGTGTAATTGCATTTTTGACCCTGTTGAGGGCGATATACCCTGTTGTAGCACATATTGTCATTGTGGATATTGAACAAAAATATAAAGCCCCATGTCAAATATAAGAGTTTTATCAACATTTGGGTTACGCAACATATAGAGAAACTCAAACTATATTTTCAGTAATTACTGATCTTCATATCGGCATTGAGAACATCGTGGTTCGGCCGTTTTGTAGCGGATTGACGGTCCTTTGGACATAATTGGACTTTTGTACAATAAAATGTCAGCAAATGCTCATTTACTGTTGTTAACTCAACATGGCAACAATATATGACATGGGCCACCACTGCTGGGATCATTGAACTCTCTGAGATGTTCAGCTTTCCTCATGCTGTTTCCTGTCGTTGCTTCTGCAGTTTGTGAGAAGCAGGAGGCTGACCTGGTTTTCCTCATCGATCAGTCTGGCAGCATCAGCTCCAACGATTACTCCATCATGAAGAACTTCACCATTGAACTGGTGAACAGCTTTAAAGTCGGTGAGGATTTGGTTCGCGTTGGTCTCGCCCAGTTCGGTAGCGACTTCCAGCATGAGTTTTACCTCAACCAGTTCTACCAGGAGACGGCGGTATCTGCCCACATCTTCAACATGAGGCATAAGGGTGGAGGCACCAACATTGGACTGGCTCTGGACTCCATCGGGGAATATTTTGAAGCTTCTCGTGGCAGCCGGAGATCTTTGGGAATCTCACAGAATCTAGTCCTGATCACAGACGGAGATTCACAGGATGAGGTGGAGCAGCCGGCCGAGCGTCTCAGAGCTTTGGGGATTGAGATGTTCGCCATCGGCATTGGCGACGTCCACGACCTGCAGCTGCTGCAGATCACCAAAGACCCCGGGAAGTTGTTCACAGTGCAGAACTTTGGCAGCCTGGATGCCATCAAACAGAAGGTAGTGGACACCATCTGCAAGTCCAAACCTTCAACAGACCAACCTGGTGAGTTACAAGTTCAGTCTGAGGCTGTTTCATTCTCCATCAGAACCAAACATGAGCTTTGTCTTCCTGCAGACTGCTCCATCGACATCGCCATGGGCTTTGATATCTCTCGGCGAAGCGGCGAGACGTTGGTGAGCAGCCAGAGCAAACTCCAGGCCTTCCTGCCAGAGATCGCCCGCTACGTTTCCTCAGTGCCACGCCTGTGCTGCACCAACAGCGCCATCACCCCCAGCCTGGCCTACCGCCTGGTGGCCAGGGACGGCCGCATCCTGGACGACTTCAAATTTGAGGCCTACAACGAGGACGTGGTGAAAAAGGTCATGACCTCCAGTCTGAGGGAGCCCACGTTCTTCAACGCGGCCCTGCTGCGGTCCTTCGAGGCAAAGTTCAGGGCCGAGTCCAGAACCGGCGTGAAGGTGAGTCAGAGGCGGCCAGTTTGGGGAAACAAACACGGTTCTGCTTCAGAACCAGCGTTGGAACGAGATGTTGTGATGATAAAACTTCAGGATAGTCAAAGCTGGACTGGAACATCCAGGGATCAGTGAGGCAAGGAAGGTTTATTTATTCAAACTGGAGGCAGGCTGAAGTGAAGCACGTCAAAAAGAGACGCTAACAGCATAAACCACAATCTATCAGAGCTAGTTCCCACCTTAGCACTGACTGTTAGCTTCCTCTAAGTTAATTAAGAAGCGCTAATTTTCTAGGCGGGTCTATAAACTTTCAGTCAAATAAAATTTGACATCTGTGTTAAAGTTTTCAATTCTTACAGTAGTTAGCCATTTATTCCATGCTCTTATTTTGAAATGAGCTGCAGGTCTGTTTCCTTTTCTCACTTTCTTTCTTTCTCTTTTTCTTTCTTTTATTTCTTCCTCAGTAACTTTATTTAAACACAAAACATACTGGAGCAACTAAAAAAAGCATCATAAACATTTAAATTATAATTTAAAAATTAAATTTTTTCTCGAGGGTTGAAGTCTTTAAGAGTTAATATGATTGGCTTTAGCATTTAAACTTGACCTAGTGCTCCAAATAACTGAAGATAAAAATATCTGGAAATTACCTTTTTGTTGCAGATGTTTAAGTTTTGCATATTATATTTAGCATAAATAATGAAAAGGTTTGTTTCACTAAAGTCACGTTTCCATCCCAGATAAAACAGCCGAATGTTCTTCCATAACAATCTCAAAACAGAAACTTCTCACGTTCTCCACCTGATGCGTAATGATGTTTATTCTGTACCCAGAATGCATTGCTGTAGTTCAATAATAAACAGTTAAAATCTCCTGATTTAACTGTCAGGAGATGCAAATCCTGTTGCTAATTGCGATAAATTAGCAGCAGTTTGTAAAACGTAGCAACTTTAAAACTGATGCTACAACAGAAACGTCCGTTCCAAAGAAACACTTCCTGAAGCGACAGGAAGTGGAGCAGTGACAGGTTTGATCTTTTGAGGGTCATTATGTTCTAGCAAGTTGTGTCTTTGATACAGGGCGTTAGCGCTTTAGCTAAAGCCAATATCAGTGGAACTGAAGCTTACGGTTAGCGGTTTAGCGTTAGCTTCTACAAAGTGCCATGTTGGTATTCTGCATTGGTAATGAAGAGATCTTCATTACTGGGACTATTTTTACATACAGATTTGCATATAAATAACAATTTGAAACAAGACGTTTTAATTGTATTTATTGAGTAGTTTAATGATTAGCATGTAGCCTTTTGTTCTGGGCTCTGCACAGCTGCTCCTCATTGAGCTGGTTGCCTGTGAAGGGAGGATAATTATTACTCAGAGCATCGAGCTACTGCTTGGTAAAACTGAGCAAATGTTTGTGCATAATCTGTTAAGTGTGGAGTGCTAATATAGAGTGACTCACCTGTCTTTTCTGTGTCCTCTCCAGGGTTTTTGGACAAATACTACCCCAGGGACCCAGACACCATTTATAGGTCCCAGGAGAGGCCATTGAAAAGTGCGGGGGGGGGGTCGTTTATGGGTTTTGTAGTGTTTCATTATGGTGTAAGGATAAAACATAAAATATTTACAAAAAGTAAGTGGAAATGTTTGTATTTAGTGGAAGGTATTTTATTTTTGATTGAGTTGAGATCCCTTTGTGAATTAAAGGTGGGGAAATTTAACGCTGCAGTTTCACCTGTGAAATGATTATTGATGCTTTGAGAAGAATAAACTGCTGTTTCCACCTGACTCTGGCTCAACTTTTCATCCTCGCTGTAAATCCAGCCGCCTTGTTACATGGAGCTAATGTTACGGTTAGCGCTTTATGGTTATTGTAACCGGATTCCTAGTTAGCGCTCCCCAACACTTCATGATCCAGAGCTGCTGTTTGGTGTTTTTTCCTTTGGTAAAAGGAACCAACAGTTTCTGAACATGTCAGGTTTTCCTGCGGTTTGCTCCGGATCTTCGGGGCCGACATGGTTCCGACCGGACCGGCGGCGTTCCTGATGAGGAATTCTGATCTAACCTGTGGCCATCGTCTTCCACCAGGTGCTGGTGATCTTCTCAGACGGACTGGATGACGACGTGATTACTCTGGAGAACGAATCTGAGAGGCTGCGGCAGTCGGGTAACACGCTGACCAGGATCGACGCCGGCGTTGCCACGGTAACGCGTATCACACCGCAAGCGGGTAACCTGTGCGTACGTTCGCCTGCAGGGATCAGCACGCTGCTCGTCGTGGCCCTGGAGGGCGTGCGTAACGCCGCCCAGCTGCAGATGGTGGAGTTCGGCCGAGGGTTCGGATACAAACTTCCTCTGACCATCGGAATGCCGAGCGTCGGGAGCGCCGTCCTCAAACAGATCGTAAGCCGTTTCTGTTTCAGAAAATTAGAACAAACATCATCATTTAGCTTTCCTCTGGTCCTGTGAAGTGTTTTTGGAGACTTTCATGTTCACAGGCTGCTCTGTGATTCATCTAAGCTTTCATCTGTTCTGGGGAAATGAGCCGCTGCTCCAGGCAGACCCTGATAAAGGAGAAATGTTGCTGTTGCTGTCGAACCTGACAGGCTAATCAACCTTCCCCCGTCATTCCAGCCGACACCTCCTGTAACTGATCCACTGGATGAAGGAATCTGCATTATACTGGCCTCTCATCCACACATGTTTCTGGTTAATCAGCATTACTCACAGCTGGATCAAACCTAGACAAATGTTTTCCTTCCCTAGGAAAACCCCCCAGAGACTCATTTACTGCTAAAACATGAAGGCTCACCAAGCATCTGCTGGCGGCCGCCCAGCAGTGGGGAGGCCAGTAAACGGGTGAGCAGGACCGCTCCACCTCTGCAGGGTGTGCAGGTGGAGGCGCCGGCGCCGAATACCAGGATGTGACTCATCAACCTGTCAGTGGGAGGAGGAAGAGGAAGAGGCTCTCTTCAGAGCAACACCAGGAGTCAGAGAGGAGGACAGAGAGCATTTCATCCTCACTTCGCCTGAAGTAGCCCACGCTCTGCTCAGAACAGATGAGCGACGCGTCCTGATCAGCTGACTCTGTCTCATATGTATGGAGCGCTATTAGGACCACAATTAAGGCTGATCTCCAGCCAGCAGGGGGCGACATCCATTCTGAAGCTAGCTACTGATCTGATTGCTGACAGGCTGAATGACAGGGAGAGCACTAGCTAGTGTTAGCTTTGGAGAGGCTAGTCTGGTCACCCACTACCTTCTTCCTCTGCTGTCCATTAGCACAGATACGCTAGCGTTAACATTGGATAAGCTAACTGCTAGCATGTCTTTTCTTTAAAAGAAACTTCATCAAGAAAATTGGTTGTCATAAAATCTGTAGCATCAATCATTAAAGGGACGGTAATATGAAATATCAACTGTTGATTTTTCATAATAAGGTTCCTAGCCCCGCCTCCAAGGCGCAGCTCCTCCCCCGCTCTGCTCCTTCAGACTAGCCAGCAGCAATTAGCAAACAGCTGCTGAGCTCGTTGAAGGAGCTGCTGCTCAGAGTGAGGAGCCATGTTGGGCTGACATCCTGGAGGCAGAGCTTCAGGAAGAGCAGGAGTTTTTAAAGAGACAGAGACCAAATTTTGAAAAGTTAAATTAGGAAGTAAAATAATTTGAAGTTATTTTTGGTATATGTGAAAGACACTAAATTTATAGTCAGAATACACTTGAATATGCTTTTACTGTTAATGTGTATTATAGTTTGCAATTTGTTTTGATTATAATAATAAGTTAATTCTTCATTGTAGTTTGTTCCTTCAGAACTTGGTTTTGTGTGTCTCTCCTGCCTTGTTCCTTGGTACTGATATTTCCTAGATGTCATTGAATGCGACTGTTTACGTGTGTTCCTTGAATGCGCCTTTTTGCCAAGGAATGTTAGGCACTGAGTGTGACAAGCTGAGTTTTTGTGTTAAGGTAAATAAAACCTTTTTTATTTGCAAAAACAACTCTGGACGTCATCTGTGCCTGAGCACAGCAACATTTATTTAGCATTTTTGTAACAACTGAAGGTAGCATAGTTACTTGATTATGCTATAAAAGGCTCTATGAGCCTGGAAATACATCACAGGTGTCAAACTTCAGTCCTGGAGGGCCGCTGTCCTGCAGGTTTTAGATGTGCTACAGGTACAAAACACTGTAATGAAATGGCTTCATTCCCTCCTCCAGTGTAGCTCAGTTCTCCAGAGCCTTAATGGTGCAGCAGCGGCTCTCCTCACATACATGATACTGCCTTTTTGAATACACTGACATTTTGACAGAGTTTACTGTAACCCAGTGAGTCACCAATCATAAACCTGCTGGATTACACAGAGCTGAAGTTGGCTTCTGATTGAGCTAATAGCTAATAGCGATCTCCGTGTAATAGAGCAAGTTTATGGTAGGTGTGATGTTGGATTAAAGCAGTGCTTCTCAGGCCTCCTGCCCTGCATGTTTTAGGTGTTTCCCTTCTGCCACACCTGGGTTGAATCTGTGGTGATTATCAGCCTTCTGAAGTTCTTGGTGGTTTACAATCATTTGGATCAGCGGTTCTGGAATAGAGGCTCATCTAAAACATGCAGACATGAGGCCTGGAATCAAGAAGTACTGGATCACGGTAACCCGCCGTGTTGATTGGGCTAGGTTTGCTAACTGGCAGTCCGGTCCGGTTTGGTCCGGTCCGGTTTGGTCCAGACCGTTTGTTTGCTTCAGGAACGGTTTCCTCACAGAGGTCAGAGTTCAGTGGCGTCCATCAGCTGCCTGTCGGTCGCCATGCAATAACTGTTCTGCTGATGGAGGAAACCAGGCGCTTCGTTTAGTTCCTGAATGTGTGAGAGGAAAAACCAAACATCTGGAACGAATCCTCACACTTTCCTGAACATCAAAACCCCCATTTTCTGTCACATGAGAAACAGTTCATGTTCTGCCTTTGAGTCATGAAACAAAATGAATGAAATGAGTAGAATTGTGCTTTTATTTTCACTTTAACGGCTCGTTTGTTGCTCCCTGTCCCTTCTGCAGGACTCGGTGTCGAACAGGGAGTGCTGCAACGTCATGTGCAAATGTTCAGGACCAGAAGGAGTCCGAGGATCCTGGGGCGGCTCGGGGTCAAAGGTGACTGCAGCGCTGCCGTCTGAACTGCAGGAACATGAAAGCAGGTCCCTGCAGAGAAGCAGGACAGATTTCATGCATTCCAGAGAGACAGAAAGGAGCCGAGGCTCATGACTCAAACCTGCAGCTTCCCGGCAGATAACAGCAGCTATGAAATTTGTTTTGTTTTGTCTTTGGAAGGACCAGAAGTTTAATGTTAATTCAGATTAATTCACTTAAAAAAATTGAAGACAATCTTTTTTTTCCCATGCAAAATTCCTGAGAGGAACTTTTGTATTTGCGTTTCTGGTAGGTCTGTAAATCTGACGCACAGTTAGGCCTGTCACCGTAATTATTGCTGCTGGTTGATAAATCGTTCCGGAAGTTACTGCGATACACTGCGATATACACATTGTTTTGAAACTAATTTAAGGATTAGCTTAAAATGTAAGAACACATTCTCAGAGATCAATAAACTTGATTTATTGGTTATTGCAACAGGCTAACCCACAGCTACTGCAGCTACTCTGGGTTAATTCCTGCTTCTTAATGATGTGATTGTTGTGTTCAAGTTGTGCTAAACGCAGTTAGCTTATCAGAACCTATTCGAGCCCAAGTTAGCATCTCAATGCTAGCATGTAGCAGCTAACGCTAATGTTAGCGTCCACAGTCTAGATTTCTAAAGAAGTTCCGTGAATGATCAGAGAAACTCTAGAAAATTGAACTTTGCTCCAATCTGAATTTGACACCTGTGATGTAGATTGTCTGTCTGTAATCTGTGCTGTTTGTGCTGCAGGGCGTCAGGGGACAGAACGGTTACCCAGGTTTCCCGGGAGACGAGGGCGGCGCCGTGAGTCCATCCATTTTACTCTCCTTCCTGTTTTAGAAAATCTGTCTCTACTTCCTGTCCTCGTATTTAAAACCAAAAGGAAAAACTGGAAGAACCTGGTTCTTATAATTTTTATATATCTGTATATTTTATATCTGTATATTTTTATTTTATCTGAAGTCGCGACTAAAGTTATTCCTGCGGTTCACATAGAGCTACCAGAGCTAACGCGGTTCGTTTTCAACTCTTACCTTGATGTAGAGATCTCCAAAGAAGCATGATTCCTCACGGGGGTTGATGTGAATATCCATACAGGTCAGCCTGTATCCAGTTTGAGTGAAAGGAGGCATGAACTTCATCAAGCTGCAGCTGCAACGCTCAGAGGATCCAGCGGTGTGATTGGTCCGGCTTTAAATGCATAAACTATAATTCTATAAACATTTATTTTATGAATAATTGTTCTCCTCCAGTGAAACGCTCAGCGCATCAGAGACGCTTGCAATCCGGCTTAACCCCCCAAATAATAATTACTGTTATTATTTTCCTAAAAACATAAACAAGAAAGGCTTAGCCTGGCGGGGTCTTTACTAGACCCGCTCCTTCAGGTCCAGTAAAGCATAGTTGACCGCCAGGCTTATAACTGACTGGGGGAAACCCTGCGCTGCGAACAGCTAAACTGAAGAAGCTGATAGTAATCAATGGACTGAACTTATATAGCGCTTTTCCAGTCATTTTTACCACTCAAAGCGCTTTACACTAGACTCACATCCACCCATTCATTCTCACAAACACACACTCATTTATACACCGATACGTAGACCAGTAGGCAATTTGGGGTTAAGTGCCCAGAGGCACATGGACATGTGGCAGGAGGAAGCTGGAATCGAACCCACAACCTTCCGATCGCAAGACGACTCTACCACACAGCCACAGTCGCCGCTTGTAAAAAGTTTTACTATATTAGGTCTAAAAATGCAAATCCCAGTGAATCATTTGCACTTTGACTTGATTAAATGTTAGTGATTCACTTGATAAACTGATTTTGGAAATTATTCTGAGGCTTAGACCAATAAAACAGCAGTTTTGATAATAACGTCATACAATACTAGTAGTTTGTACAGCTAAATTATTAAATATGAACAGATTCGTAAGAGTATTTAAAGGAAGGGAACCTGGGGGGCGTGAAAAACCTTATGATCCTCCGAAGACGGAGAATAATAGAGAAACACTGTGGTGACAGAACTGATGACGCAGCGTTTACGATAAATCAATTTAATAATTACATAATAAAATGATTTTTTTAAATTTTTAGCTGCTTCAGGTTGGCGAACCTCAGGGTTCTGGTTCTGCTGGTCCCTCCATGCTGCCTGATCTGACCCATTCCGTCTCTGCAGGGCGAGCGCGGCGATCCCGGACCCAGCGGACCTCCGGGCGTCCAGGGCTGCCCTGGACTCAGAGGACAGAAGGTAGAAGCCAGCTCTGACCCGGTCTCTGGGCTCTGACCCGGTCTCTGGGCTCTGGTCCGGTCTCTGGGCTCTGACCCGGTCTCTGGGCTCTGGTCCGGTCTCTGGGCTCTGGTCCGGTCTCTGGGCTCTGGTCCGGTCTCTGGGCTCTGGTCCGGTCTCTGGGCTCTGACCCGGTCTCTGACCCGGTCCGGTCTGGTCTGTATGACTCCTTGATGCCTGTGTTGTTCTAACGGCTGTGTGTGTTGCA
>CAEFZY010068111.1:0-59282 GCA_903066815.1 Brachyrhaphis roseni
ATCTAAACAGACTTCTAAACTACGTACAAACTCTTCATGTGAATAACAATGTTCTGGTGACTAGCAGAGTGAGTACATGTAGTAACAAACATGTATGCTACATGTCCATTTTAGCTAGCAGATAAGCTAAGATAATTTTGCTAGCTCAGCAGTAAGTACTACAGCAAATATCACTGATATTTATCTTAGTATTACACAGAGGTGGGTAGATTACTCAAAAATTGAGTAATAGTTGTAATGTACTTATATTGTTTATAAGTTAAAGGAACAAGGCGAGAGCTACTTCATAGCTTGTGGCTGGTTTGTTGTTGTCATAGCAACTCCATAGCAACAGATCACCAAGATGGCTGTCAGTTACAAAGTTTATGGAGGTGTGACATGAGAACTTTTTTCCGGTTGTGTTGACCAAATTTTTACCTTTCTTTGACTTGCAGTCAGAGGCCAAACAAAATCATTTAAAGGGCCACAGACTGGGCTCCGGCTCCGGCTCCGGCTCCAGCAGAGGGGGGAGAAAAATGCCAGCAAATTAAAAATAGAAAATGGGAAACAGATAAGGGGAGATAGAGACGGAGCGGTCTCTTTTTGCCAGTGGTTGGGTTGACGTGTGAACCCCTCTGAAAAACAGATACGACACCCAGCTCTTGTCACATGGACTAACCCCCGACCCGCTCTGGCCTAAACGCTGTTGAAGTCTTGTTGTCGACTCCGCAGGGACTGACCCAGTTCCCCCATGCTGCGGAAAGGTCGCGCCTTGGTGCTCTGAACTGCATGCGTCTGGGCAGATTACACTTAAAAACACAAACACTGAACTGTAGGATGTGACAAGTAGGACATTAACACCTGTAGTGCAGAGAAAAAAGGAGAAAATAATACATTATTTCCCTGTAAATCCAGAATAAATGCTGCAATACATATTTCTTCTGTTTTTGCTTTTTTTCTCCCAAAGATAATGTTTCAGAAAATGATATTTTAAATTTTGATTAAAGCTGAGTTCAGTATCACACCCACACTGCAGAAACACAAAGTTTTACAAGGTCATTCCAGTGCAAATATCTTAGTTAGACTTGAAATAAGACAAAACTAGCTTACTTCTCAGCAAGATATGAATATTTTTAAAGAATTTTTTTTCCAGTGAAATGCCTTTATCACCAATATTAAGGAATTATTTACTTAAAACAAGCTCCTGTATCTTGCAGTTACAATAATAAATTTTACTGGATGATAAATTGTCCCAGAATTTATTGCGGTAAACGATAATACTGTTTTGAGATAATTTTCAAGTAATATAATAGCATAATAATAATAATAATAATAATAATAATGCAAGAACACGTTCTCAAAGATCAATAAACCTTAATTTTTAAAGGAAATTTAACACTGGAACTGGAAGACATTTTAATATCCCAAATAAATATATAAAACTGAAACTACAAGAAAAATGAATTATTTTGTAAGCAAAATTGTCCCTAAAAAAAGGAGCTAGTTGAGAACAAAGCACCAGAATTTTGTCATCCAGTTTTTCGTAAAAAGGCAGAAAAAAAAGCAATAAATCATGCAAATAGAAATCAGTGATTTTGTTTGAATTTGTCCTGTGATTAATTGATTTATTGCGACAGGCCTACTTGTGACAACTCACTTATGTTCTGTTTTTGTTTTATTTAAACATCAATTTTAATGAGAATCTCCATTTTTGTCTAAATTTTTTTGTTTTTTGGGGGGCAGTGAGACAAAGAAGTGTTGTCAACCAGTTAGCAATAAGTGTGGGAGGGGCGTCCTTGCATTAAGCTATGTACCATACAGTCAGAGAAAACGCCCATTAAACCTTGAGAACAGTTTGCTAAAGAGAAATCTACTTTCTCACTCTATAGCTTTAGAAGATAAATTTGCTAAAGGGAAATGTGACTTTTTATTATTAGATTTTTTTTTATTATTATTGATTTTCATAGCTTTATGTGAACATCAACAAAAGTAAACAAAAACAACCCCTCCCAAATCAACAAGGAGCACTGTAGTGTCCACATTAAAAAAAAACAACATACATACATACATACATACATACATACATACAGCCCACATACACAAAATACAGACAGATATTCCCGGGCCCGGTTCAAAATAGTCAGAACTGTCGGACAGCCAAGTGAGTAATATATTGAATGTAAAAAAGAAAAAGAGAGAAAACAAAAATTACAGTCTCTGTAAGAAAGATTGCACTGGGTCCCAGGTCCTCCAGAATTTGTCCGACTTTTGATGAAGATCATGAG
Organism: Brachyrhaphis roseni; assembly: GCA_903066815.1. Taxonomy (NCBI): domain Eukaryota; kingdom Metazoa; phylum Chordata; class Actinopteri; order Cyprinodontiformes; family Poeciliidae; genus Brachyrhaphis; species Brachyrhaphis roseni. Next base: position 2,265 of record CAEFZY010068111.1, read on the forward strand.
TCAGTTTTTCGACTGAGACAATAGTAGAAATCTGTGATATCCACATATCAACTGTGGTGCTGACCATCTCTGTAATATACATTTCTTGGCCAGAAATAAGAGGATTACAAGCAAATGTTTAGTATCTACATTAAGTAGAGTGTCTGAAGCCTGATTAAAAAGACAGAAGGAGGGAGTTAGTGAGAACCGTTTACCAGTGATCTCTTGTAACATCAGATGAACCCTTTTCCAGAAAATTTTAATACAATTGCAAGACCAAAATAAATGAATAAATGTGCCCCTATGTATTTTGCATTTATGACAAAGATCTGAAGCATCAGGAAACATTTTCCGAAGGCGAACAGGTGTATAATATGTTCGATAGAAGAATTTAAAGTTCTGCTCATGTATAGAGACCGAGGTGCAGTTGGGGAAAACCCCATCACAGATTTCCTCCCAATCTGCTAGATTGAACGTCAGCCCTAGATTATGCTCCCACACCAGCTTCATTCCATCGTAACCTGAGGAGTCAGAGCCAGATAATAAACTATATATCTTAGAGATAAGTCCTTTAGGAGATTTGGTCATGACAATTATATTCTCTAACTCTGACAATTTTGTGCGTAATTTTCCTGTCCTCCAGAGAGAGCATTATTAGATTTTTTAAAGGAATTTGCAAAACCAAATGGTTCTCGCCAAGCAACACACTTCCAGCTGTTTACTCACAGCTGATGAATGTTCTGCTTGTACCATCCTCTTACAGAAGTGCCACTTTTAATACAATTAGTTGAATTTTAAAGATTGCATGTGTTTTTCTGCTCTGATGCAACAGCTTGTACAACAAGTTCCCAATAAACAAAGACAGGGTGTTATAAAAACTGACAAGCTTGCTCTCTGATGTGTTCCTGCTCGTCCGCCAGCATTTCTGAGCTTCGTTTTATTTCTTATCTGCTGCCAGCCTTCTGTGTGGAAACCTTGACAAGGTGGGGGAACGAGTATGCGCCGCAGTCACGGGGAGGAAAACGTACCGCAGGGCATCATCTGCTGGCTTTCCTGCACTCAGCTCCTCAATGCCAACTAACGTTCCTCTCTTTCTTTCTGTTTCAGTCATTTCAAGGCAGTCAAGGAAGAGCCTACCTGTTTAATTCAGTGTAAGTATCTGTCTTTATTCTTTAAAAACTTATCTTTAGATTTATCCCTGATTAGTTCACAAATGGTTTATTTAAACCTGAGTTTGTTGTTCCCTAATTGTTTTGTTATTTATAAGAGTAGCTGAAGGTGTTTTTACAGCTGATAGTCCAGTAGATTTGGTTCAGTTGTTAAAGTCTCAGCTGCTGCGGTTCACTTTCACACTGCACTGTCAAACGAACTAAACCCTTTGAAAAACCTGTTCACAAAAAAAACACAAAACCTCAGAAGATACTGAGCACAACTTCCTTCTTCAAAACTGGAGTGGCTTCAGATTTTAGCAGGCTTCTCTTTTGTCTTTGGTAAAAGACCACTCGTCGTTTCTCCCACTAGCCTAGACTCACATGTTTGTTTTGGTTGTATTTACCCAGAATGCCTTGCGCTGTAGTCCACGTCCAGCTTTTGGAGCGGTCTCCGGTTCGCTTGGCATTCACATATGAATATGAACCGCACCAACATTTACTTCAACTGAACTGACAGCTTGGGCTTTAGGCGGACCAGAGTTTGCTTTTTTATCCAGGTCCCATCGAACTTTGTTATAGTTGGAGGACAAATGATGCAATTTAAGTTTAAAATCCACATTATTTCCAGAAATCTTGAGGGTTTCTTTATCTTATTTTATTGGGGCTGGTAAAAGGCTTTTGAGACTGAATAGGATTGCTGTTGTAGTTGTGCATACATACCAGATTTATCTGCTCTCTCTGTTGGGTGATTTTCTGTCCACTCTGCAGAAACATCATCCATCTTTTTAAACCCAATAATAAAACCTGTAGTGGTTTATGACTCGGTTTACTTCTGTTTGGGTCTTCAGTCTTAATGAAACACACAGACGTTGATCCCCAAAGGCCACAGACATTTTTAGGTGTCACCATGCAACAGCTTTGTGCCTGCGGACTCTGAGTTACATTGTTCTCACCTGAATTGAATGAAAGCAGCTCTCCACAGGCCTGACGGCACGAATAGCTCAACTCAAACACTCACTTTTAAAAGTCAACATGTGAACAGCGTGAGAAATGTTAAGGTGGTTTTGAAGTTCACACCAAATATATAATTTACTCTTAATTCTATGAAATATTGTTTGTCTTTTGCTGCTTCATCTCAGTGAAATAGTGTTTCAAAGCCTTGTTGGTAGATCTGGGCAGAAGGAGAGTTGGAAAGTTTCTTTAACTTGGTTATTACAGAAGTATTTAACTGCCAGAGCTTGGACAGAAACTCAGCACCGTTTTCTCGTTTAAACAAGAGATTTCTCAGTTGGTTGGTTCAACATCGTCTAAACGACAAAGTTTTTTCATTTAAACTTGATACCACTTTGGTAATCCTAACTATATAAATAAACTGAGTTAAATGAAAAATACTAATTTAAAACAGATTTTGAAATGATTTATGTTGGAGATCTGCGTGTTATGCAAAATATACATTTTGCACGTTTTATTCTTCCATTTGAGTTTCTACTGCTTCTGAAAATAACCCAAGCACGTAAAGAAAACCACCCAGCTGGTTTTTTGAAGTAAGTTTATGTTTTTTGGTGTCTGGAAATCCAAAGAAACCCACTGCCTGTTACCTAGCAACCCTAGTGAAGCTCAGCCCCGTTACCTAGCAACCCCAATTTATCAACTGTTTTCTCTTTTTAAAGTAAAGTAGAAATTTATTTCCCTGAAAACGCGTATAAAGAGTTTGAAAGTGCTTGGAAAAAAAACAATTTCTTGGACTTTGAGATTTATTTTTTAATCCAATTAACTCATTAAAAACCTTTCATAAGACCTTATGGCGTGCAAATGTAATTTTTACATACATTTATAGATATTGTAGGCGTTTTAGCATATTTCTTTGAAGATATAATTACATAAGTTGCATGAGGAATAGCTTCACTTTATTTTATTTTAATTATTATTATTTAACCCTTTCTACACTGCAGAGAAAACATTTATTAAGATTTCTGCTCACTGAGATGATCAGATCTTCTGGTTCAACGGTTGGACTGGAAAATGATGTTTGTGCTAAATGTTGTGTTTGAATTGATAATGGAACATTTTATATAAATAATGAAATGCCCAGCCTTTGTAAAGGACCTGTAATGTTGGGGGTTTAATGTAACATCAGAGGAATAGACAGATAATTAATATTCTTTTAGAAATATTAATTTGTTTTTCTAAATATTTTTTTTTCTGCTACAGTCGATGTTTTAATTGAATTTTCTCTTCCTGTTTCAGGGTGAATGTGGGCTGCGGGCCAGCGGAGGAGCGGGTTCTCCTCACAGGTTTACATGCTGTGGCTGATATCTACTGTGAAAACTGTAAAACCACCCTGGGCTGGAAATACGTAAGTCCCTCCGTCTCCCAAACCTTCCTTTGAGCCTCATCGCTGCACCATATTGTTAAGCAACAACGTGGCTTTTCTGGATGTCAGGATGGAAAAAATCATGACGTTACAGGTCAAAAGAGCAAAGTAGCCTCCATTAAAGCAGCGCTCTTTAACGCCACGCTGACACTTTTGTTCAGGTTTGTGCGATTGAACACTTTAGTGGTTTCCCAGCACACAACATAATTACAGCAGCAAAAAAAGGTTGGCTTGCAGACAGCCAGACTGGTTCCTCAGAGACTCTGCGGTGATTAAATGTCACACCGTTTTGAAGAGCTCTGTTCCGGTAATTGTCTGAAAAGACGAGAGAGGAGTGTAAAATAAGTGAGCAAAGTACAAGACGGGGACTCCTTCAGTGACAGAAACGATCAGATCACGGCTGGTTTACAAGGAGAAGCAGAGCGAGGCGCGAAGACGCTGACGCACGAGACTCTTCGTGGCGCCGGCCGGAAATCACACAGTCCTTAACGAGATGTGATGTTACATCCGAGAGACGATTTTTGTCAGAAACTATTTTCTGTTTTCATGTTGTCACCAAAAAGCTTCCTATCTGTTCCCAGACAAAAATGAAAACGCGTCACAGTGAGCAATAAATCGCATGATAAATTAAAACAAACTCAATAATTTCTATTTGCATGATTTATTGTTGTTGTTTTTCTTTCTACCAAAAACTGGATGACAAAACTTCATTCAGGTGATTTGGTCTCAACTAGCTCTTTTCTGAAGGACAATTTTGTTTAGAGACTTTATTAATTTATTTTGTTTTTGTTTATTTTGGATGTTTAAAACATTTAAACGTCCAGTGTTAAATGTTCAGTATAATTTTACGTTTATTGATCTTTGAGGATGTGTTCTTCATTATTATGCCATTACCATAATATTACTTGAAAATGGTCTCAAAACAACAACATTATTGTTTATCGCAATAACCTTTGCAACAATTTATCGCCCAGCAACGTTTGCTGTTGTGACAGGCATAGCCATGTAAAAATGTTTCTCTTTGTGTTTGTGCTTTAAAAAAAGACAAAGTGGGTTTCATAGTTTTTAGCTGTTAAAAATGTCACTGATTTCAAAATTTGCCCTATAACTTTGCTGCAGTTTGTTTTTTTAATGAAATGTATATTACTGGGAAAAGTAAGAAAAACCTTCAATACGTTAGCAGTTTAAAAAAGTATACACAAAATGTTTACAAGAAATCAACGCTTTTTTGCAACGACCGTACGCGAGTTTTAGTACTACCAGTAAATTACCAGCTTACTGGTGCACAAAATAACACCGCTAACTCGCCAACNCTGAAAACGGCAGAAATTGTGTATTAAACATCCAAATCAACAATATTGTGTCTACACTCTCATGTACTCCAACATTCCCAAATGTTTGGCTAGAAAAATCACTAAAATGCCTTTCTTATGCATTAATATGCCATGCTAATGTACATTTATACATTACATGCAGTTATTTAAAGCAAACATTCACAACAAAAGTTATACACAATAGAACTAATTCAAATCCAGATACATGTAATCCGGTTCAATCCAGTTTAATCCAGTTACAACTGAGACCATTAGTCAGATTCAGAGTGAAATCCAATTACAAACTCTGTTTTAGAGATGCACCGATAGCTTAAATAGCGACTGGTAATCACCAGCTTGACTGGCTTTACTGGTGACTGGCTTACCTGAGCCAAATATATATATATACTTTATTATTATGCTGCACAAATGTCATTTCTTTAATTTCATATGCAGTTGTATACATTTTTTCTTTACATTGAAATGATTATCTCAATTTTACTAAAATTTTAATTCCATTATGGTTAATAGTTGAGTAGCTGGAAGGAAAAGCTCCAATCTGGTGCACCACTCTGTTAGATGGGGGACCAGATTTGCAACGTTACAATTTCAGCTGCTGTACTTCACTTTCACACTGTCTAATGACTCACTTTGAAAAACCAGTTCCCCTCCTCACCTGTGGTGGCGCTGCACCAAGAACCACTGTGAGAAACGGCACAAAAACCTCTGAAGAAGACCGAGCGCAACGTCCTTCTTCATAAAATGTGAACTAAAATGGAGTTTTGTCAGATTTTAGCAGTTGTTTGATTTCTTTTTTTTTCCTTGATAAAAGACCTCAAGCCATTTTCCCACTAGTGTTTGTTTTAGTTGTATTTACCCAGAATGCTCTGCATTGGCGTTTGCTTCCTGCTGTTGGAGCAGTGTCCAGTCCGCTTAGCGTTCACATATGCATTCAAAGTTCTGAATGTTCTGTTCATTTTGTGGGAAATGCTTTGAGTGTTTTTGGTTTGGTGCTGATACATTAGTGGAGCTGTTGTCAGTCAGTTGCTATGGCAACGGCTCCGTGTGTAGCCGACACATTGGTTTTGAGTTGTTCAACGTTTGTTCTGCGTGGTATGTAGAAGAATCACCTTTTTGCCCTCGAGTGTTGAAATTTCCGGATGTAAACAATAACATGCAACGTGTCTGTTGTTGGTTTAAATCCACCAGTCCAGTAACAACCATATTTTTCTTTCTTTTTTTGCTTATTTTTCGCAGGAACATGCGTTTGAGAGCAGTCAAAAATACAAAGAGGGAAAGTTCATCATCGAGCTGGCTCACATGATTAAGGACAACGGATGGGAGTGACACCGAGGCCACGTCCATCTTCTTAAATCTGTTTTCCTGACCTTGGAATTTACTGAACTGAGTGGAGCGTCGACCATCTTCCCTCCCCGTTCCTCCCTGTTCCCCCCATTACTCACACCCTTTAAAAGACCTCCACTCGCCGGCCTCCGTCACGTGCACACACCCACCTGTTCATCGTGAAACCGGACAGAATGAATGCATTAGGAAGTGGAGTTAAAAACCCACGGCCCCTACGCCACCTTGAAGATTGTGTGTTCTCTGTCGCCGCTCAACGTTTGGGTTCCCTCGCCGCCGCCGCCCAACCCCGCGCCCAGCCTCGGCTCCACCGAAACACGCTTACAAGTGATTGTGGTGATGTGGCGACCGCTATGTGAACGGAGAGACTTCACTGAAAAAAGACATCTTGTTTTTTCTTTATTCCACTCGTCTTCAATGACTTTATTATTATTATTTTATTGTTATTTGCCATAGTTTTAACTTTCGGGTTTGATGAAGCTTTGGTTTGATGGCAGATGGATGTTACTGGTTAGCATTTTATTTCCATGAGTTTTGTTTGGTTTATTTGTTTTTTGAGCGTGCTTTTTTTTATTATTTCTTTTTCTTCGCTATTGTCCAAATGAGCAATCAGGGATGGATTGAGAAGAAACGGGCAAAGGGAGTTTATTATAGTTACAAACATGTAGCAGCTTTTATTTTTCCTTTTCCTTTTTAAACTGGGATTCCAGTAATGTTGGATTTTATACCTGCCGTTTCCTTTTGTTTTATCTTTCGTGTTAATTCTTCCTTTCTGGTACTTTTCAGCTCCCAAAAAGCATCAAAAGCAACACGTACTATTTTGTTTGACATGAAAAGGTATAAAATGATATATAAATATATATATAAATTTATTGATATATAAATATTTGTAGTGTAAGGCCTAATGCGATTGTGGCTGGTCCCATTTTGCAGCAGCACCATGAATGAAAGAGACATGAAAAAGGAGCAGAAATCATTTTTAGAGAGGGGAAGCTGACGTCGGTGTCCTCACTGTATTATCCCATTATCTAGTAATGAAACAATGAAAGTCACTGCTACATATTAATATAAATACACATACTATGATTACATATCCATCAATACTATGATATTGTACGTAGTATGTAGAAATTGATTGGAACATGGTTTCGATTTATATATATATATTTGCTGTCATGCACATATGTGTATATGCATATGACTGTGTGTGTATATGCATCCTGTGCGCGCGCGTGGTCACGCATTACACAGTGACGTACTTGAACGACGCTACATCCTTTGCACGTTGCTGAGGCGTGTGATTCATCTCGGTTTGGAGGCAAAAACTTTTAATCTCAGATTCTGTCTTTTCCTCTGTTTTTGGTCCGATCTTTGATGACAACGTGATTTTAGGCCTAGTCCACGCATAGCCGAATAGATTCTTATGCGTTTTGGCCTTTAATCCACACAAAAACGACTAATACTTGTGTTTGCGTCAGTACATGGAAACATTGAGATGTGAGATTAATCTAAAACTCAACATTTCCGAAAGTTGGAAAATTTAAACTTTTCGAGTTTTTTTACCTGAAAATTTCTGAGTCCCAAAATGTCTGTTTTCTTTAGCAAATGTTTTACTTTTCAATGCAGAAATGTCCAGGTTTTCCTACAAAATTTCTGAGTTTTTTAATAGTAATTTACTTCTTTTTACTTTTAATTTATTTTTTAAATTCTACAATAGCTCTAACATGCAGTCATAATGACAAAAAACAATTTATATAAAATAAAATCAGACCAAAGCTTTTGTTTGTGTGTACTCTGGAAAACGGAAATTAGATTAATCTCACTTTTCTAACTTATAAAATTTTTGACTTTCTGATATTAATCTTAAAATTTCAGATTTTTTTGCCAGAACGTCATCATAGAGAAACAGAATATGATGATAAATATAAATACATTTTTATGCGTTTTGGCCTCAACATGAAAACACCATTTATGATCACTAGAAACGGTTCTTTATTAAAACTCACACCGATGTGTAGATTTGAGAAAACTGTATTTGTGTGTTTAAATGGGAAAACAGACAAACGATGCGCCAGTATACCCACAGACTTGCTTTCACACGATTCCCAGTCCACTATCTGAACCTCAACCTCCTGCCGCCATGTTTAATTCCAAACAGGAAGTGGTCGTTGCGTTGAAGCAGTCTTGATTGACTAAGGTTTTAGCTTTGCGCTACACTGCCCCCTGTGGGTTTGGCATATTTAAAACAACGCTCAGCGGCAGATTTGACGTTAAATGTTTTCCAAAACGGATCCTGTCAGTATGATATTTTTATTTTTAAATGATTTGGTGAAGATATTTGTTTTTCTTACAGACTCAGCCACTTTTTTGTACTTTTCTTGCCCCAACATGTCTGATCTGTTTTGGATTTTTTGCCTCCAAACCAAATGAATTTCGTGCCTCTTCAAAACATGAACGGCCTCCCCCATTTATCTTTTTTTCTGTTGTGCAGTGCATAACTTGGAAACCTTTCATGTGAACCGATGTGTCTTCCCTTGTCCTGGTTCAACACGGCCCTAAAAGATCCTCAGACAACTCTGCCCTATTTCTTTTGTCTACATATATTTTCTACGATAATATTTAGATGTGCACAAATGAATGGATATCGAGTACATTATATCTCAGAGTAAACGTAGAGGCTTTTGTTTTGTTTTGTTTTTTCCTTTGTGCCCATCGAGAACTGGCCGTATGTTGTTGGTTTGAAGGATGGCAGTTTAAAAAAATCAGCAGTGATTGATTACTTTGCCGGCAAGGTCAGTCAGATCACTCTGACCTTTTATTCAAAAAAAAAAAAAAAAAAAACGTTGACAATGCAAACCCTTAATAGATAGCAATGATACCTACTTGAAAATTTAAATACAGAAACCGCTGAGATATTGGCCCGTGATAGTTTTTGTACATAAAGTAACATATTTAAGGTTTTATACGTATTTCTACTGGGTTAGTTCTTTTACTTTCCCGACTTGAAGCACTTTTGTTCACTGTACCTCTGTCTGAGAGTGTGTGTGTGTGGGTGTGTGTGTGTGTGTGTGCATACTTTGCATGTGTTTCAGCCCACGTGCATGGCTGCACATGAAAGTGAATGTTTACTTTCTCTTTGGGTTTTTTCCTCCTCTCTTTCTGTTTGTTCCTTTTCTATTATTATTATTTTGTTGCAGCTCTCTGGTTTCACTGCTGCTCCCGCTGATCTGAGGTCAAGAGCCAGTTTAGTTTTTTTGGAAGTGATTTATCCCCCTTTTTATTTTTTCGGTTAGCTTGTTTGTTTTAGCTTGTGTGGTGAGAGCCGGTGTTTAGGTCTCTGCTGAGCCGTGTAGACGTCGAGGGCGAGCTGGAATCTCCCACCGTGTCGCAGGGAAAGCCTTTATCGAGACCCTTTCGCCACCACTTAGTGTTACACTCGAGCGCTTTCAGGCGGCGGACATGTTGGAGGTCCTTCGCAGCGACGCTGGCTGTTTATCTGATTGTATTTCACATTCATGTTTACTTTTTATTTCAAAAACGACCTGTTAACTTCTGTGTTCTATTTAATGTGATGTGTTTTGGGTCAATGGTTGACTGTAATCTCGCCGTTTTCTGTTTTTAGAGACGCTTTACTTTACAGTTTGCCAGTTGTCTTGAGCAGCTCTGCACAATTTAGTCTCTGGGAAGAAATGATGAACTCCAAAGGTGTCACATAAAATTCACATAAACACAGTTAAAGCATTAAGTTACTCCTTTTTTGGTGCATTCAAGCAGTTTTTCCTGAATTTAGGTTTAGTATTCTTCATCCTGGAAACAGAATTTAACAGAATATTCTGACTTTTTTGGTCTGTTTGCTGTTATGGGCGGAGACGGAAAAATTTCACATTTTATGCAAACTTTTTCTTGTTCTTACAAAAAAATCAATTCAACATTTTCACTTATTTCAGAAAGATAAATTTACATAAATTCACTGCACCTGGTGAAATATTTTGACCCTTTACTTCTTAGCTTACTTCTTAAAATGATTCGGTAAAATCTAAGTATTTATAGTAGTAACATGTGAAAGGAAATTGTTGCCAAAGCCACTTCGGAGCAGTGAATTATTTTCTAAATAATTCACAAAAGACAAAACTGATTAAAACATTTCTGTTGGTAAACCCTGTTTGGTTAGTTTCAGATGTAGAAATTATACAGAAAGTGACGAAAATTAACCAAAACATAAAAGGTTCAGGGTTCAGTCCTTTGTCTCAAGGCCAGTTTAAGTAACATAAATTTTTTTGAATAATGATTTTATTTGTATTTGGTTTTAAATTCTTATGTCTTTTTCACATAATTTCATTAACCAAAATGGATTTTATTTTTTAACGTAATGCTAAGGTATCAACATTTATGCCTCCCCATTTATAAACAGCTCTGAAAAATCACTAGTGGTTATTGAAACGGTGTGATTTATGTTGATGCTCTTATTTTGAAAAGAGAAGTTGCGGAGACGCCACTGATGTCGGACCGGCTAACACAACCATATCTAAGTGCTTACTTAAGTTTTTGATACCCTTGGTTACAACAGCAAGCTTGTAAATCAAAACCTGATGCTAGAAAAGTACGTTAGCATTAACAAGAAAGTCGACTGACGGACATTAATTTCGTCCAATCAGGTGTGGTCGTTGAGAAATGGCTTCCTTTAGAAACAACTTCTTCATCTTCAGACCTAAAAGTTGTTTTTATACCCATTTACCTTTGGAAGACGCTAGCTCCGCCCCTTTTTGGAGACTGTTACAAGATTAACTTTAGCCATTTAGCAGGGGTGTCCAAAGTGTGGCCCCGGGGCTTTTTGTGGCCCTTTATATGACTTTGTTTTGCCCACAAGTCAAGAATAGTTAAATATAACCTTTTCCAGGAGAAAGCTGATCTCTGATTGAATTTACCAATTATCAGGATCTGTGGAGCTTCACATTTCCAAAAATCTTGACATTTTGAATCATTTTTGTCGAGTTTGAGTACTTGAATGCACCATTAAATGCAAACCTTCTGGCTTTCTTTGAATGTAGCAGCCCAGTTTGAGACTAACATCTCAAAATTTAGTCTGATCTGACAACTGTTTGCTATATTTGGAAGCTAATCTTCCTCTCACTGTTAATGCCAGCTCAAATTGTAACCGAACACACACGTACGAGTCCGCCAGTTTGTCCGAAGGATCCTCCAGCATTGGTCGATCTAAACGAAGAGCTTCGTAGAGCCAAGCCAACAAAAAGCGGCGGCCAGCGTCACCATTGTGTACCAAAAAAGAACCGGGTTCTGTTGAGCGAAAGTCGATCCAGGAGATTCAACTTCCATACCAAATTTAAAGGCTGGGAAAGCGTTTTGTTTTCTCCGTCCTGCAGAATGTTTAGATTCTCTGAGCTGAACAGCATCAAACGCTGAAAGTCGAAGGTTTCTGCTGCTGAAAACTGTTTACTGTTTTACTGACGCCGGCCGCCTGCTTTTTGACCTCCAAAAGCCTGAAAGGATGTCGATCAAAGGCGGGAAAAAGTCTGCACAGGATCTTTTCTTAGGACTGTTAAAACTCCAGCTTAAGGTCTACAGCATGTTGTATTTATAATGGCTTTATGTCGTGCCTGTTTTATTTTTGTCCTCTAAATTTAAAGACAAATATATGCTTTTATTTGACTACATTGCTTTGCATTCTGTCTTAGTGAAGCCATTTCACATGTCTGTTTTCACTCTAATGTAAACTATCAGATATCACAATAAATTTTCAATGGCATTAAACTGTGGACTTGCAGTTGGTTTTTGTCTTTTTCTTAAGCAATAAATTAAATTTGTGGGAAAGATTTAAGATCCTATCCAGCAATTGATTATTTTCTGCTGATTAAGGAGTTCCCAGGCAGGCAGATCCATTAAATAAATTAGAATGTTATTGAAAAGTTCATTGTTTTCAGTAACTCAATTAACTAAGTGAAACACATTATATAAAATTACACACAGACTGTTTCAAAGCAAACACATACAGAAATGTGGGCTTAATGAAAAGTATTTTTAATATCTACCCAGAGGTTATTTTCAGAAAGTAACTTTAGTATCAGATACGCCTCACTCTAAAAATATATTAATTTCATATTCATATTTATTGAATATAACTCTATGTAGTGCTTTGAAAAGCATTTCATTCATTTTTGTCACACTGTTCAGGATTTTTTAAAATACATTTAATTTACTAATGTGTTAAGCTTCTGGTGAAGTCGAGTTGCTTTTAGCTAATAAAACCACACTTTAGTAGTTAGCCATGCTAGCTAACTGCTTCAGCAGTCATGTTTAGCAGTTAGCTAGCGCAGCTAACTGCTAATGGGCTTCTGTAATGTTCTTTAAAATGACCAAAAAAAAAAAAAAACATTATCTGTGGTGAAACTGTAAATTTGTTTTAAATTCCTAGTAATTATTTTAACGTGTTAAAGAAAAATTCTTGCTTTTAGAATAAAACCCAGCTGCCACTGGTTGCAGAAATAGCTGTTTATTTATGCCCTCTTGCTAATTTCCACTTTAAGAGTGGAGCAACAATATTTTCGTGGTTGGTTTGTGTAGCTCCATCCCCATTTAGTCACATTCTTTTTTCTAAAAATAATTTCTGTCTCATCTATCAGTTTGTTTATTCATTTTACATTTTTTATTCATATTACATTTTTAAACATACCCATTAAATCACACTGACATTTATTCAATCTATTGTGTATATATTCAATTTGCTGGTTAATCATTCTGAATTTACAAGCGTTGAAAATTAAACAGCCTGAAACTCAAAGTTCCTCTTAGACGAACCGATTGCTTAATCGGTTAGTCTAAAATGAGGCCGTTTGTCTGGCCTCATCTGTCCATCATGATGTAACAGTTAAAGGCTACAGGTCGACCAAAATTGTGTAAGTGATCAATGAAACATAAACGAATGCTTTGGGAAGCCCCTAAAATAAATTCAAAGGGTCACATATTTTATTTACCCAGACAGATAGGGAACTAGTTAACTAATTTGTGCCTCACCTCTTAATATAGATAAGGAACTATCTAGCTAACTAGATATTTAGATATGTAGGTAGTTAGCTAACAAGTTCCCTATCTAGTTAGCCGATCTTCTTCTTTAAACTACTTTAAACTTTACTTTTCTTTACTTTAAACTTCTTTAAACTCCATTTTCCCTTAAAATCTCCCAGCAGTGCAGAAAAAAGTTTATATAATCCACTAAAATAAATCTAGCTAGCTAAATAAGCATATTTATTTAGCTAGCTAGCTAGAGAGTGAACTAGTTAGCTAGCCAGCTAGTTATAGATAAATAAATATATTAGTTTAGCTAGCTGTATTTATTTAATACATACATTTATTTCGCTAGCTAGCGAAATAAATGTCGATCGACTAGATGAAAGGATGGACGGATGATCGATCAATTGATTATCTGGGGTCCATGTTTGATATAAATCCAAAGCAGAAGGGATTTGCTGATTACTTGATCTGTGAGTGTCGCAGCTGGTTTGACATGAACATTTGCTAAAATTACATCCTGTACTTTAGTCGTACAGCCTGGAGTTGCTATGGTAGTGCATATATTCTCTCCACTGCCTTCTCTTATCCGTCGTTCTTGTGACGCTGATGCCCACACAGCCCCATGTTTCGATGTCCTTGAGGTGGCTGGCTTCACTTCAAGTACAAAAACAGTCTGCCAGCTTCCAGTTATCTCACGCTCCCTCCCTGTGTTTCTTTTTTTGTTCGTTTTTTTTAAACTTCAACATTTTCACATGGATATGACAAACTCCCACTCTATCATTGTCAGGACGTCTGATGACTTGAAGGTGGATCAAATTTAGACAGAAACTCATCAATGCTAAAAGGAGAAAATCATCACTCACTCCAATAGATAAGTATAAATATCTTGCTTTTATGAGTAATATGTTTCAGGTCCTCCTCTCATCTGCTACGATAAAATAAGTCAAGTTTATTTATGTAGCAACAAGGAAGTTAAAACCGCTTTACACCATAAAAAATACAGTAACTAATTGTGAAACAAGCAATAAAAATAACATTTGATCAAATTCCATTATCAAGAAAATGTACATCAAATATATTTTTGAAAGTCAGAAATTACCAAGTTTTTTCTAGAAAAATTCCATGATTAATCTTAAAATTATTCCTAGGAAATTCTTGACTTTTCAAACTCAGAAATTTTCAAGTTTCTTCTAGAAATTTCTGAGAATAATCTAAAAACTTCAGTTTTTTTCTAGCAAATGTTCAACTTTTCAAACTCAGACATGTCCTTGTTTGTCATTTAGAAGCTACTGCAGATGGGAAGAAAGGAAGAGTAAATTTCCACCAAAGAATTCAGAAATTAATTGAGTTTAATATCAGAAAATCTATAGAAAAAAACAAGGACATTAAACTCATCTGAGTTTGAAAAGTTGAACATTTGCTAGAAAAAAATAAAAAAATTTGAGATTAATATCAGAAATTTCTGGAAAGAAATTAGAAATTTTTGAGTTTCAAAAGTCAAAAATATTTATCTGTTCAAACATAGAAATTAATTAATTAAAAAAATTTCTGAGTTTTATTATAGCACTAAACTTTCTTTTTCTCAAAATCTTTTAGTTCAAAATAATAATAATAATAATAATAATAATAATAACAATAATAATAACCAAACCCATAATTTACCAAAAAGACAATAGGCTGGCGCCAAAGCTTATACTTGCCTACCCTTGGTGGAAATGTATTCTTTTTTTTTCTCTATAATTGCACAAATATAAACTAAAAATAAGATATACTTAGTCAGGTAAAGATCTTATGAAAACGCGTCAAATTTAAACATCTCAGCTTGGAATAAATCAAGCAAAATTCAAAATTTCGAAGATTTGAATGATGATATATTTGGATTTTCGTGCCGCATAAAGTTTTATTTAGGTCTTTTTATTTTAAAGACACATTTGATGGCCAAAACTGATGAGTGCAGATATGTGAGTGCAGAGTGGATGCTTTTTACTTTTACCCCATGCATATTTCAGTGTGGATAAGATCTAACCTTTACTCTGTGTGCAGAGCGAGGCGAGGTTAGCTGATGTTGTTGTGATGGCTGCAGAGGACGGACAGGGAGCAGTTATTTTAACACTCCTGATGACCTACTTCTGTGGCCATGCTAAAGTACGAGCGTCTCTCGGCTTGTACGCTGGTTATGACTTGGCTCAGGTGTCCAGAGAGGCCGTGCTGCCTGATTTCTTTAGCTCACACTCTATTAACACAGACAGCTTGACGGCGTGAGGCAGGAAGCAGGCGGAGAGGGGTAAGTGTTGGTGTGTGAAGGAAGCATGAAGAGTGTGTGGTAAACTGAGAAACTGACTATGGCCTCCATGCAAACTGGCCTCATTTCATACAATATTTACAGCAACCCTTCACACATCTCCGATAAACATAAAATATATTCATCTTCAACTGAAATAGCATGATCTAACCAGAGAGAACCCAAAAGTTTTACTCAAGTAAGAGAAAAAAATTTATTTGATAAAAAGTCAGCTCAAGTACTGAGTAACTGATCTAATTATCAATAATTTAATATTTAAAAATTACATCATCTGATGAAAATTTGGTCATTTTAAGGACCAAAATTACAATAATGTATATAAGTAACAAAAAATAAAAGAAAATGTCTCCAAATTTGTTTCTTTCACTAAAAAACTCATAAAACTTTGATAAAAACTGGTGTGTGTCCGTGTCTGGTGAATTTCTGATTGAAACATGTTTGTTCTTCATTCAGTGGGTAGAAAATAAGAGTAGAAACACTGAATAAAAATAAAAAGTACAGCACAATAAAAATACTCAAAGAATTATTTTTTCTTTAAAAAACAACAGCAACAACAAAAAAAAAACGTTACTCAAGTAAACGTTACTCAATTAAAATTAATTGGACCCAACTCTGAATCTAACACTGAGAAGTTTAATAAAAAACATAACAAGTAAAGTAACAACCACGTTGCCACGCTACATGTCCGCCTTAGCTAGCAGGTAAAAGCTACATTAGCTAAGCTAGTTTTGCTAGTTCGGCAGTAAGTACTACAGTAAATATCACTATTTATCTCAGTATTACATGTAAGTGTAATACTGTGTAGTACACCTAAAAAATAGATTCAGTATTAGTTGTAATGTACTTATATTATAAGTTAGAAAGGACCGAGGCCAGAGCTAGTGCGAAGATGTTTGTTGTTGTTGTCATAGCAACTCCATAGCAACTGCCGACCAAGATGGCTGCTGTGCTTCACTGCTGTTCTTCTTTTGCTTGCTTCTGTTTTAAATCTCTTTGTATGTAACTTTATTTGCTCTTTTATTGCCCTACGTTAAATAAACTCAGACTTGGTGCACATTCAGGGCGTTTCGCACCTTTTCTGCGTTAGCATCGCCTCCGACTTGTTGCTCTGTCTTATCTCCTCCGCCTGCCCAGCCGCCCCCTTCGGGCTGAAGTGGACGCCCGGGGTCGCAGGGCTTTCAGCAGGCTCCCATAACAGGAGGCTTTAACGCCGCTGCTATTTCCATCCCTCTGATGTCATCTGGAGGAGGGGCCGGCCCTCCAGCCCTCCAGCCCAGAGAAGTGAGTCACAACCGGAGAGACGCTCCGGGAGGGAGCGCATCCAAACATCCACCGCGCCGAGCCACCAGAGGGATGGAGAAAAGGGAAAACAGAGCCTCAAGTGACCAAAATAATCATTTGACTGGCCTTATGTTTGCTCTGTGACATCCACATCTTTCATTTTTAACGCCTGAAAAAGTGTTTGTAAGCAGCCAGTGTTGTTTTCTTTGTCATCAGTATTGATTCATGACTCACCTATTAGTCACTTGCATGATGAGCTCAGTTTTTCATAAAATATCTTAATATATCTTGATACAATAATAATACTATCTCATAATTGTGTAGCGTTTAGAAGGTTTAAATATACAGAATTAGATACGACTAAGAATTAAGAATGATTATATTAAACTCTAGCAAATGTTTTATTATAGTTTTTACTAAATTTATTTCTTTTACTTCAATTTTTATATATATTTGTGTAATTTATTTATTTTGGTTATTAATAAAACGTCTGTTTCATGTTATTATGGGGATTAAATTCATTATCAATATTGCTAATTGTATTGATTTGTAATTTATCTAAACATTTTTTAAATGGGGTTTTTATTATTATTATTATTAGTAGTAGTAGTTTTTTTATTTGTAATTACATTATTGAATGAAAAAAAATCTAACTTGGATTTTAATTATAGTTATTTAGAATTATTTTTTACTCATGTTTCTCTAATTTATTTATATATTAATTTTACATATAATTTTAAGACAAAACTTCCCACTATTTTAGTGGGTAAAGTTATTATTATTAGCCTTATTTATTTGTATCTGCCTCCCAGCGCCATTTGTTGTTATGATAACCGGCAGACAAACGGACGGAGGAACTGGACGAGATATTGTTGTTTTTCTTCCCGTTTTTCCCAGTGACGTCACTCCCCCCACCCCCCTTTCCATTCAGACCCTGCCCACACAAAAGTCGTGGCAGCGATCGGCATACGCTGTCGGCATGGCAACCACCCTGCGCCAACACGCTCCGCCCCATCCCGGAACTGGCGGCCTCTTATTGGTCGGCGCGTCACAGTGGCAGAACCTCCGACCAATGGGAGATTAGCTGAGTGACGTAATTTAAACGGAGCATCAGAGATCTAATGTTGATGCATCAAAAAAAAAAAAAAAAGTTGATGCATCAATTTAATGTGGGAGGACGTCAGCAGAAGGTACACTGCCTTCTGTACTGATATACATATATATATATATATATATCTTTCTATATAGATATATATGTATATATATTGACTTAAATAAAATCTTAGACGTTTATTTATTCAGGCACAGGACAAAGTATTCTTCATTTATCAACAATGTTTCTTTTCCCATTAATTACATTTTTTCTAAAACCAGAAAATGCTGAACAACCTTTGATGTCAAACATTTAAAATAAAAATTTAAAAACTAGGATAAAAAGATTTGGAAAATATTTACCTGTCTTTTAATACAGCAACAGTGTAAGACGCTGTTTATATTTTGTATCAACAATGATTTACAAATGTATTTTCTTCTAAAATTAGACTACTTTGCTTTATTAAAATATTGTCTATTTACTATCTTAACGGGATTTAAAAAAAACCCAAATGTACAGCCTTAAGAATACATCTTTTCAGTTTTATTTTAAAAATAGGCACTCAATGTGTGCAACTTTTATAAAAAGAAAATGTTTTACTAATTTGTTGAAACTGTTAATGTTGTGACAGAATAGTGAGAGATCTGTGAAAAAAACAGAGCTCCACTTGGAAATTTTGTGACTTTTCAAACTCAGAAGATTGAAAAGTCCAAGTTTTTCTACAAAATTTCAGTTTTACTGGCAGTTTTTTGACTTTTAACAGTCACATATTTTTTCTCTTTTAGAAAATTTCTTATTCTAAAAATTAAGTTTTATTTCTAGCATATTTTTGACTTCAAAATGTGAAATCATTTTTTTTTCTCAAAAATTTCTGCCGTTAATCTCAATATCTCTAAAATTAACCTAAACATTTTTTATAGCAATTTTTTAACTTTTGAAAATCAGACATTTATGTTTTTTTATTTCTAGAAAATGTCTGGAATGAATCTAAAAATTTCTGAGTTTTTTTCCAGCATATTTGCAACTTTTCAAACTAAGACATTTTCTTGTTTTTTCTAGATTTTTGGGTGGAAATAAACTCCCTTTTTTCTTTCTGCAATGGTTTTAATACACCATCATGTGATTTTCTGGGGAACCAGTGGTGTAGCCAGTATTTTTCAAGAGGGGCCATGGCCCTCTTTTATCCCCCTTTTGGGGTCGCCTCTGTTCTTTAAGAGCATCAAGTTAAAATAAACAACAAAAATAGAAGCACTAAAACGGAGAGAACTTACTTTGGCACCAGTGTCTTCACTTTGCAACATCATGAATATTTCAGATTAAAAAATCCTGTAGAGAGGAAGCCGGGAGTTCAGGGAGTCACGGACGCATCGCCTCTTTTCCCAGGATGACTGATTAATTTCCTCCAGCCTGAAAGCTACCAATGATCTCCTCCACTTTACAGACCGAATTATGTGAAATAGAGGGAAATGGAGGGTCGCTCAGTGTGAAATGAAAGTGAACAGATCACGGGTTGTTGTAATTTAGAGCAAGAGGGACAATATTTAAGGGCCTGAAAGGTCTGACATCTGGAAGCAAAAGGCTGGTTTGGTTTCTGAACGTTTTTAAAGGGGCAGTATCATATCATCAGTTGTTTTTTTAGTTTTACATCATGTTATAATCTTATACCCACATCAGACATACCTGGAACTTTTATTCTTCCATGCATATTTGAGAAATCATTTAATCTCCATAGAAACCACTCAGCTCCTTCGGACTAGCCAGCAACAATTAGCATCAGCTGAGCTCATTATAGGAGCTACTTCTCAGAGCAACACTGGTAAAAACATTGTTAAATGGTTAGTAGAGGAGCCATGTTGTGATGACTTCCTGAAGGCAGAGTGTCAGAGAGAGCAGAGGTCCAGTTTCAACATGTGAAATTACAAAGTCATATATTTGTAATTGACTTTGTAATAATAACAACTGAAAGCAACATAGTTACTTGAATACATAATACCAACCCTTTCAGGGAGAAATATAAAAAAATTAACTATTTGTGTCTTTTTGTGTATGCTTTACAATACAAAATTGCTCTCAAATTGCAATTTGAGAGCAAATTAAAAAAATTTCTTTTGTAGAGTTAAAATTTGAACCTTAAGTATTGACTTAGTATTGATATTATTGACATTTCGGATCCAGGAAGGCGTCACATATAAATTACAAACCAAATGTAGCATCTAATAATGCAAACTTGGAGAGTAGTAGGAAAATGTTTAGAGGCAGTTAAAATTTTGAGCATGAATCCCATTACACATTCACACTATGTGAACTTTTTGTGTAAAATAGTCAATTTCAGTTGAGATTCTTGAGTTCCAGAGGCCCAACAGGAACGTTTCAGCACCCCAAGTGTGAAAATGATCATCATGGCGGTCAGGAAGTCCAGACTCAGAACTTCCTGTGAACGCCAGAGATGCTCAAAGTGCTTGTGCTGAATAACGAGCAGCATTAGAGGCCATTAGCTGCCATAACCAAGCGGCTAATAAATTAGGCTTTATGGCACTCTGGGGCGCATTTGTGCAGCACAACGAACCGGGGCAGAACCAGGAAGTCGGGTTTGCTTTGGAATTATTTCTGCAGAGGAATGAGCTTTCCAGGAAAAAATAAAAAGCAGAGTTGTTGCAGCAGAAGCAGACAGAAAGCATTAATAACAACAAGCTTCACCTTGAAATGTTTCCTTCCTGAAAGACAACAGATTTCCCCACCGGTCTTCAACATCACTTATTTATGATTTCATTCTTCAAACACATGAAGCTTTTTCAACTTAAAACCAAACCAGACGGCTCATTGTCCCCAAAGAGTAAACAGATATTAAATCAATATATCAAAAATATCACAATTTATTTAGAAAACTTGTTCTTTTTTATTATACATTTGCAACAATAAACTTCCCAGTACTTATTGGAATTGATCTTCAGATAAATAATCAGAATAATTCAATTTTAGTCACAATGCACGAAGAAAGTCTTGCCTCCCCCTGGGCTTTGACTAGACCATGACAACACGTGAACGCACTTTAAACCACAAAAACTCTTTGGGCCTCTTAGAACGATGTAAAAAACAAACAAAACTGCGATAATGAAGTCATAGCATTCAGGAAATATTTAAATTATTCTCAAAATATGATTTAATTGAACTTTATTCTCGTACCATTACGACTTTATGCTCGTTATTTAAACTTTCTCATACGACTTTATTCTCACACGACTCGGAATTTTGTGACTTCCTGAACGACTCAATTCTCATAATTACGACTTTTTTGTACTGTTGTACAAATGTATTCTTGTAATATGACTTATTGTACAACTTTCGTAATTTTATTATTTTATTCTCATAAGCTTTTATTCTTCTAATATTAAGGCTTTTTTGTAATTCTGTAACGACTCTCAGAAAAATGTATTCCCGTAATACGGCTTCTGGAAATATTACTTTATTCTCATTAGTTCGACTTTCTCGTACAACTATGCTCATTTGATTTTATTTTTCCTCTGACGCTCCTTCGTTCACCATGGCTAAAAATGATAAAGAGTCAGCTAATATTGCTAAGTATAAATGTAATAAAAACAGGTTTTATGAGTTTAATTCATAAAACCTGTTATGAATAATTGTGAATTTCCACAACAGAAGAACAATAAAAGCACCAGAAACATATTTTTACACAAATTTATCTTAAAATTAGAGTGAAAAATATTTTTAATTTTCCACAAAAATTAACATCCAATTGAAGAAAATTTATTCATCCTCCTTTTTATAAGAACCAAAAATAAAATTATTTTAAATTGTTTATAAAATAATAAAAGCACATTAAAGATGCAAACAGTTCAAATCCTACTTTAAATTAGAAAATAAATATTTTGGTTAATGTTTTTTATATGTAGCAAAGGATGCATCTAAAATACCTTAAAGTTAATCTGATTAATTGTTTCAGTGCTATTTGATTAACAAGTGTCAACAAATGTAAAAACAAGCTAGAACAGTGATGAAAAAGTATCTTTATTACATATTTGACATTCGAGTCTACTTAATAAAAACGGGAGAGGATTTGAACTTTGACCTTTGATTTGTTATTTACAGAATGGTGGAAGCGTCGGCGCTACCAGGAGCTGAAATCTCCAAAACTTGTCTTTCCTTTGGATTTTTTGGCCGTTTGTCCGCTGGTGGACGGGCCGGCCTCGTCTTCAGCAGCCGGACGTTTTCTGGAAAATAATGGAAAAAAAAAACATTTTAGATGTTTAAAAACTTTAAACCAGCAAATCGTCTGAAGTGATAGCAGCGCGTTGGTCCAACTATCAGCTAAAGAGACGTCACACTGGGTGTGTTTACATCTGTTTATATCAAATCAATGTTTAGATTTTATGTTTATTTTATATTTTTGCTTTGATGAACATTTAACTGTTCAGAATAAAATGACAAAGGATTAAGTAACTAATTACTCAGTAAGCAAATGAAAAAAAACAGGAAAGAAAGAACAAAAGAAAGTCATAAAAAACCAGAAGAACGGAAGACAGAAGGAAAGGAAAAACGAACAAATGAAACAGGAAAAAAAGAAAGAAAAAAACAAAAAGGGAATAGAAATAAAGAAAACAAGAAAAAAGAAAAAATCAAAGAAAAAGATTTAGAAAAAAGAATCAAAGGAATAAAAAAAATAAGAAAGAACAAATGAAATACAGAACAAAAGAAAGTGAAAGAAAGAATGGAAGAAATTGAAGGATGTAAATAATAAATGAACGATCAAAACAAAGAAGAAACTAAGAAAAAGAAAGAGGGGCATAGAAATAAAGAAAACAAAGAAAGACAGGAGCAGAAAAAAGAAAAAGAAGGGAAAGAAGGAGAGAAAAGAGGTAAAGAAATATAAAATAAGGGACAGAAGAAAAGAAAGAAAACAAGGAAAGAAAATGAAAATAAAGAAAAAGTGTGTGCGTGCGTGTGTTTGTTTGTTATACGTTGTGGGGACCGAAGCCTGGTCCTCACAAGGGGAAACGCTGTTTTTGGGTCAGGGGTCAGATTTAGGACTAAGGTGTGAATTGAGTTTTGGTTAGGGTTAGGGTAAGGGTAAGGTTTAGGCTGTAGAAATGAATGCAAGTCAATGGAAAGTCCCCACAAAGATAGCCAAGCAAACGTGTGTGTGTGTGTGTGAGTGCGTATGGGGGTGTGTGTGTGAGTGCGTGTGTGTGTGCTTACGCCGCGGCCGGGTTGATGTATTTCCCCACGCCTTCCTTAAAGGTTTTTGGCGCCTGATCCTCCTTTGCCTTCTTCAGCGCCATGTTGGTCTGCTGCTTCTCCTCTTCCTGTTTCTGCAGCTCCTTTTCTCTCTCCATCGCAATCTGAGCAGAAAATTTAGTTCCTTTATTTGTAATCAGTGTGATTTTATTTACTCCAAGTAAAGAGTCGAACCTGAGCATCGGCCTCTTCGTACGGATCCACGAACACGGTGGTGCTGATCAGCTTGATCTCTGACTGCAAACGGAAACAACAGAATCTGAAACCGTCTGATATCTGGAAATTAAATTTACATCTTTCTCTGGACGAGCAGGTCAGCCACAGTTCACACAACGGAGAACTACCAGAAAAAATTAACAAAGCAAACAAAAAAAACAGAAAAGGGCTAAGAAAAAAAGTTCAAATAGAAGGAAAAAGTTATAAAACTTTGAGAAAAAGGTCATACAACATTAAGTCGAAATAATACAAGAAAAAAAGTTGGAATAATGCAAAAATAAACTGTAATGTTACCAGGTCTTTTTTAAGAGAAAAAAAATTGTAATATGATCATAAAGTTGTAACATTACGGGAACAAAGTCGTACAATATTGTGAGAATAGTCGTATTGACAGTCGTATCAATAAAAAATAAACTAATAATAATACAGAGAAAAAACAGAATACAAATAAGACAAGAATAACTCGTATTACAAGAATAAAGTACGACAATATGTTGATTTTATCATGTTAAAATCAATGTAACAAAATTAACCACATTTTTCTGTTTTCCCATGTAAAAGTCCAGAACTGGAACCTTTGTATTGTGTTTCTGGTACGCCCATAAATCTGACGCACAGGCAGCAATAGAGCAGCAATGGAGGACAAAACCACTTCTGTTGGCTCACAGGGGGTTAATTTCTGATTTAACAAACGATCTGATTGGACGATGGAAAAGACTGTTGTGTTCAGGTTGTGCTCAAAGCAGTTAGCAGTCAGCGAAGCTATTCAAGCCTAAAATGCTAAATGCTAAACACGTGGCTAACGCTAATGTTAGCATTAGCCGTCCATATTTCTAAAGGAAAAACCTGAATTTGAAAGAGCATAGTAGCACAATTAAACAATCTGATGGTTGAATAACAAATTGAAAACAATAAATATCTTTGTAGTTGAGCTAATTTTATATATTTGGCAGCAGAATGGCTTTTAGGATTGAAAATGTTGCTTATTTTATTGATATATGTAGTTTTTGATTAAAATGTGGTTAATTCATTACATCAAGTCCCATCGCTAAAAATTATTTATAAAATAATAATTTTGCACCTTTGGTTTGTCTGTTTTGGTATCACACTCCACATTCTCCATGGCTGTGAGCGTCTCAAACCCACCAACAACCCTGGAAACAAAAACAAAATAAATTTGTTAAATCTGTTTTCTCTCTACATGAAAGTAAAAACAACCATTAATATTCTGACTGCTGCAGCATTTCCCAGTTTAACCAGTTGAATCAAAGGTTGAATCCCAGTGAAGTCATCAGCCGACTGAAGCTGATGCAGGGTGAGGCAATTTAAGTCTGACTTCCTGTTCATACAGGAAGTGACCTTTCTGTATGAGGTTCAGCTAGAGAAAACAATTTATAGCAAGAATCTGTTTTTTCATATTTATACAGCTTTGGTTACAAGTTTTAGACCTGCTTTTTTATTTTTATAATTTCATGTGCAACGGTATTTTTTTTCTCAATTTTTCCTTTTTTTTGCAGCAGTTTTTCTTTTTTCTCTAACTGCTGGATTGTTGTTTTTTTCTGTATTTTTTCCTCATGTCTATTTCTGCATTTTTCTTTTTTGTCTATATTTTGTACAATTAAAGACAAAATATATAATTGTACAGGTCTAGTTGTGAAACCATTTGCTCATGTTCTGTTTATGTCTTAAACATGTTATTGCCTAAACATAACCATTGAACAGGATTTTTAATTTTACTGAAATTCTTAAAAAAGAAATCCATAACAGAACAAACAAAAATATTTTGGTTTAGTGAATCAACTCAAACTTTAATCTCCCGCTTTGACACAAAACCGCAGATAGTTTCAAACACACTTTGAGACGTTGATGGAAATACATTAAATTAGAGATAATGTGCTTATGGGAAGAAAACAGAGCAGTAATTTGAGCCAGAAACAAAAAGACTGACTCAGCTAAAACCTGGGAAACAAACAGAAAAATAAAGAGTTTAGAGTCATAAAACAGAAACTTACCTTCCAAACACCGTGTGCTTCCCGTCGAGGTACGCGCATGACCGAAACGTGATGAAGCTGAGGAACAAAATAAAGGTAAAAACAGAATTAAAACATGACTATTATTTGTTTCAGATAATCATTACATTTTCTTAAATATCTTTCACAAAACTTTAGTCCTTAAACATAAAAAAATTGTTTATCTTGTCCAGCGACTCTGTCTTCTCTACATGTGGAGTTTTAACAAATTAAAACGTAGAAAAAAACTTATTATTCTGACTGAGATTCAGCTAAATAATCACTCGTTTCCACTTTTTCTCAAATCAGATCAAATTTCAATAGATTTTTTTTGTTTTCTGTTTTGTTCAAAAAATAATAATAAAATAAGGAATTACAAATTACAAAAGCAGCTTTTATTTCAATGATCCTTCCGTGAGACGGAAGAGAAAAACTGAACATTTTTGCTTAGTTGTGAGATTAGAGTCAAAATATGTGGAAAATAAAGACGCATTTTACTGGAAGAAAGTTTTAAAATTAAGTGAAAAACTATTTTAATTTTTTATTTCTTGTGTAGGAGTTATAAAATTACTACTTCATTCTACTAATATTTTATTCTTACATTATTCTCACAGTATTATGACAACTTCTCAAAATATTGAGTTTTTCTCAATATTTATTCTCACATTATGAGTTATTCTTGTATAACTTTATTCATGTACTACTTAAACTTTAATCTGAAAATATTAAGACTTTATTAAGTTCTGACATGACCGACTCAATCTTCTTCAAAATAAACTCGTTTCAAAGTTCTGTAACTGATAATAATTAAATGTTTGTGTGTTAAAAGATGAAGTATTTCCTTCAGTGGAAACAAGGCATTTAGTTCTTAGAAACAATTTCTTACAACTGAGATTTGTTGGTGTTTGGTCCGGAGTTGGCCATGCTCAGAACTCCCCGGCCCGTGTGAGACAAGTTGGGCCGAAACTCGTCTTTGAACGGTTTTCCCCAGAAGGACTCGCCACCTGAAGGACAAAAACATGATTTGAGATTTGGGAACAAATCAGTTTTATTTGATTATTACAACAGTGCTGATAAAACACCTCCTGTACGTCAGGAACAAAGCTGAGCTGAAACGGTTCATTAGCGGATTAATGATGTTTGCCTGAAAGCAGAAACGGCTGTGTGATTTTTAAGGTGTTTTCACACTCAGGCTCGTTTTGGGACCAAAGTTGCAACATTTGTTACATTTTGAGCTGATGCGGTTTGATTTCACACAGCATTGTCAAAACATGTTCCCCTCCTCACCAGAAGGGGCGCTGCAACAAGAACCACTGACAAAAACAACATGGCAACCTCTGAACACGACACTGAACGGCACTTCCTTTTTCACGAAATATAAACAAGAATGGTGTCTGATTTTAGCGGTAGTAGATTTTCTCTTTGAGCAATTTCTGCCGCCAGCGCTAGCTAGCATTTGTTTTGGTTGTAATTACCCACAATGCCTTGTGCTGTAGTCCGTTTCCTGGTTTTGGAGCGGGCTCTTGTCTACTTGAAGTTCACATTACCCATTTGAACAGCACCAGAGTTCACTTCAACATGTATGTTTTCAGGTGAAACATGGGTCGCACTTTCTAATAGAAAATTTTCAACTTTTGAAACTCAAAAATTTTCCCAAAATTCTGAAATTAATCTCAAATTGAATTTTTTTTTTTTTTGCAAAATCTTCACCTTTCACTCAGAAATTTCCACGTTTTTCTTCAAAATTTCAGAGATTTTTCTGCCACATTTTGACTTTTCAAGTTCAGAAATGTTCAAGTTTTTTCCTAGAAGATTTTTGACAATCTAAAAATTTCAGTTTTTTTCACAAATGTTTTCAAACTGAGAAATTTTAGTCTTTTCTAGAAAATTTCTGATATTCGTCTCAAAACCTGAACTTTTCTAGCAAATTTTTGATTTTTCGAACTGTAATATCCAAGACTTTTCTAGAAAATTTCTGAAATTAATCTGACTATTTTTAGCAGAAATTTACTACAATGTTTAGATACAAACTGCTTGGATGTACAAAAAATTGGAATGAAGTGGAGGCAAATATGTGTTCAAACTTTGAAAATTGAGCTTCTGAATGACTGAAACATGAATCTTCAGATATAAAAGTGTCTGCAAAGAGATTTGTAATTGCAATTCCAACAGTTATAATTTTAGTGACTCAGGTGCTAAAGTTCAAACCGTTTAAACTTTCTGTCCTGCAAAAACAATATTCTAGTAATAATTTGCCCCATTTGTTACACTTACAGAGAGGTAAGAGGTGATTTTCTGTTTTTAGGTAATAAAAAAGGTGTTTGCTGTTGCTTATAGACTCGTGTTGAGAGCCTCCAGCTGTAAATCTTTATCCAGACTGACTCTGTTATTACGGGTCGCCATGATGGGTGTGCAGGAATAGTCGCTGCAGGAGATTTGACTCCCGACCGGGAAAGGGATCCGTTTCCCTGAGGTGTCGTCCCTCCAGCTGGAGTACAAGCAATCAGCTGACATGTGAATATACAGCCACAATATCCATACGCGCTGTTTATGTCTGCAGCAGCACAAACACATAAACAAGTGCTGGGAGACTTCTGCCGCCATCAGCCTGGTGACCTTCCTGCATAATTAATCAACAAACTGACATTTTAACAGACTGTGACCGCGCTGTAAAGGAAGGAGAGGGAATAAAATATAAACGGTTAAACAGAATCTTCCTTTAATTACTCGCTCCAAATGACTCTGATCATCCCACAAATCCAGACGTTACATCCTGAGCCTCTCGCTCTAAACTTAGACCAGTTTTATTTATAAAACTACGATGTCGTATTACGGCCATCGTAGATGATAAAACTAAAATTTTCTAGAAAACTAAAGGGGATTTCTGAGTTTGAAAAGTCAAAAATCTGCAAGAAGAAACCACGCAAACTTTGAGATTAATCTCAGAAATCTGCTAGAAAAAAACATGTATATTTCTGTGTTTGAGAAGTAAAAACTTTTTATAGAGAAAAAACTACATTTTTAGATTATCTTAGAAATTTTCTAGAAAGAAAAAATTGTAAAAAGTGTAAAAAGTCAATTTAGCTAGAATGAAAACTCAGAAATGTTGAGATTAATTTCAGAAAAGTTCTAGAAAAAAATCATTGAAATTTCTAAGTTGAAAATGTAAAAAATTTGCAAGAAAAAAAACTTAATTTTGAGATAAAGCTCAGATGTTTTCCGGGAAAAACTTGGAAATTTATGAGTTTGAAGTCAGAGATTATATATATATATATTTTGAGATTAATCTCAGAAATTTTCTAGAAAAATGTTTGGTAGATCAATAATTCAGAAATTTAGAAAAAAAAAAAATTTTCTACAAAAGAGGAAATTTCTGAATTTCAAAAGTAAAATATTTTCAAATTTTCAATCTGAGAGATTGTCCTGTTTTTTCTAGAATATTTCTGTTTTTCTAGAAAATTTTATACATATCTATGACTATCCCAACTTATTAAAATAAGCTTAATTTGTCTCTTTAATATATAAAAAAAAACTTAAGGGGAGACAGTTTTAAACAAAGTGTTAAAACATCTTGTAAACAAAGAAATGTCTAAGATAGAAAGGTCAAACATTTGCAAGGAAAAAAGAATCTAATTTTGAGGTTAATCTCAGAAATTTTCTAGAAAAAACAAGAGAATTTGTGAGTTTGAAAAGTTTTTATAAAACAGATTTCACAGGAGTCCTTCAAAGGCCTGGTGTATGTGAGAGGAGAGAGAAACCAGCAGCCCAAAATTAAAAGCCCAATACTTCAAATAAATCACTCAACAGCTCTGGGTGGGACAGAAACGCAAAGGTCAGCCGCTTGCCAAACAGAAGTCCAACAATACCACAACTATTCCGCCATCAAAGAGAGTCAAATGACTTCTTAAGATCTGTACAAAGTTCACAGAAGACATCTTTAGTTTAAGAAAACAAGAGAATGAAGTCTATGCTAACATCCATAAAGGAACAGTATGTCCGCGCCAAAGTCCACAGCTGGGCCTGTTATTGGCCCGTTAACGAGCCGAGTAAAGCCGTGTTGTTGGGTTGTGAGCACATATTGTTCAGCGCAGGCGACGAGGAGAGTTTTACCCACAGGCCAGAAATTCTGCACCTTCATAAATCTCCCACAGAAAACCCAGAGACACAGAGCTCTCTGTGTCGGAGCGGCAGGAAACGAGCCGCATGTGGTCCAGCAGTCGATTACACTCGGCGGCGTTTTGAGCGGCTGCTTTAAGAGCAGGAAAATTACGCCACACGTCCAATGACGGGTCGCTGCGGTCACATCATCTGCTACTTCTTTAATGCACTCCCACGTCCGTTCACAGAGATTATTTTTAGAAAACACTCGGCTTGACATGGCTGCGTTGACGCAAAGCTCCCCCCTCCCCAAAAGAGAAACGGTTAATTATTGAGCAGAAAAGTTACGTAACTTTGAATTTTAGTTTGGGAGAAGAGAGATTGTCCTACCTGTGCCTGTACCGGTGGGGTCCCCTCCCTGAATCTGCAAACACAGAGACAATTTTTATTACGATAAAAAAAGAGCTGGACGATACATCAATAACAATGCATATTGTGATGGACACCTGATCAATATGAATAGCTAATAAATCTGATAGAATATTCACTGAACCGCACAGCATTCTGGGTGATGAAGGCAAAGGAAATGCTTTAGCTGCTCACTCTCTCACTGCTAGCTAAGAAACACTGGTGGAATCACCCAACTCACTCTTTGGCTACCTAGCAACTCACTCACTCACTCTTTGGCTACCTAGCAACTCACTCACTCACTCTTTGGCTACCTAGCAACTCACTCACTCACTCTTTGGCTACCTAGCAACTCACTCACTCTTTGGCTACCTAGCAATTCACTCACTCTTTGGCTACCTAGCAACGCACTCACTCTTTGGCTACCTAGCAATAACCAGTTGAGTAACATGCGCAGCAGCAGTTTCAAGTTTTGCCACCATGCCTCATAACGGCTTAAAAATGAAAACCGTGGATAAAACAGGAAAGGTAACACCACCAGTGGGCCAGTACTTTAGAAACAAAAAACTAGATAATTATTGATATCGACTGATACTAATTATTTATAATCAGCCATTTTGTCCAGCCTTATGATGAACAATAATATTGTCTTTTTGAAACCATTTTCAACTAATATAAAGATAATAGGATAAAAATGGAGATAGGGCTGCAACTAACAATTATTTTAGTAATTGACTAATTGATTGCTAAAATAATTAATCAATGAAGCAGATAAAAAAATTGGCACATTCTGCAGATTTTTCTTTAAATTACTTAAGCCCTTTCTATAAAGTATTAGGAATACAGTAAAAGATGGAAAGAAGTACTTTTACTTTTAATAAAATATTTTATTGCCTAAAATGCAATAACATGAATATAGAAAAAATTTGAAGTTTTGGGTAAACATAGTAAAGTAGTTTTTAATCTTAAACGCAAAATATATATTTTTACTGCTCTGAATATGTGTTTTTGTCTGCAATGGTCTTTTTTGAGTCTGTATACTCTAGTTAAAAACTAATCATTTACTAAATTAGTTAATGATTATTTCAATAATCGATTAATCACAATTAATTGTTTCAGCAATAAATGCAAGTTTGCGCTGTGTAAGACTTAATTTAATTAAGACTTTAATTTTGTACAGAACAATCTACACTGGAACTGGAAAACATCTTAAATACCCAAAATAAAAACAACCAAAAATTATAAAGAAAACGGAAATTCAAAACACAACCGAAATCATCAGAAAGGAAATGATCAAGTTTACTTTAATTTATCATGCAATTCATTAATTAATTGCTTACTGCGACAGGCTTAACTTTTAGCATTGTAAGCTAATCAAACAGCTATTAGCATGAATCTACAATTATAAATCTTCCTTTAAACCTGCTTTGACTTCTATAATCTTACTCTTCAGGGTTTCAGAAACCAACAAACTCTCTTTTTTCCCCTTCTAACCTGCAGTCATGTTCCATGTAATCATTAATAGCAGAGTGACGCTTTTCCACTGAAAAGACCTCCATTGTTCTTTGTCTGCCCTCCTATAAGAGCTTCTAGCGCGCTGTGGTTTTTTGTCCCTAGACATTTTGTTTGACAGAACCAGGAGTTATTGGCCACATGTGCTGCAATGGTTTCAATAATATTTACTGTTGTGTGTTTATTTCTACGCTACAGATGAGGCAGCATGGAGCTGTTTGCAATTCTGGCACAAGGAATGAGCCTTAATGAGGTTTTAACAGGACGATGTCGTGACAAAAACTGTCGTGGAAACTACCCAAAACCTCAAAACAACATGATGAAACAGCTTTCATTCAAAACAGAGTAAAAATACAACCATAACCGCAGGATGAGTATCAGATACCGGCTGGGGTTCGACAATATGACTGAAAAACTTATATAAGCATTTCATATCAGCTAATATTGACAATTATTAATTAGTTTTTTGTTTTAAATTTCTAAAATACTCCCAAACTGGTGGCGAGACATTCCCTGTTTTATCCAGAGTTTTATCTGCATGCTGTTGCTTTTTGTTTTTAGGCATTCATCAGGCAAAGTGGAGAAACCTTAAATTGCTGCTGCGCCAGTCACTCAACAGGGCTGTTGCTAGGTAACCAAAGAAGGGGGGCGGGGGGGGGGCTGAAGCTGCTTGTTACTCAGCAAGTTGTTGCTAGGTAACCAAAGACTGAGTGAGTTAGTTGATTCAAATTCAAAAATACTTTTTGATCCCCAAAGGGAAATTAAATTACCAACAAGCTTGCTTAGAGGTTGAGAAGCTAAAGTCTTTGTTCTGCCTACATCTCCCAGAATGCTGTGCAGTTCTAGACTGGAGTTCAGTAAATATTCTGTACTTTGAATATTTTATCAGATGCATCATCTATTGATATTGATCACATGTCTATCAGGATAATTATTGCTATTGATTTATTGTCCAGCCCTAAAACCGGCTCATATTTTTGTATCATCACATTCTTAGCCTTATTTAAATGTTTATTAATTATTACTTTGTAATTAGAAGTATTAGGAATGAACTTCAAAGATTTCTGCAACCAGTGGTTGAGAACAGCGCCATCTACCTTTTAAAATAAGGATCTCAGATGAATCTAACAAACTAGAGACAATTTTTGAGGCTTCTGTGTCATGGTATAGCCACTGCTTACCCCCTTTACCAATTCAGATCAGTGAAAAGGTATTTTTTCTGTTATAGATTTGGTGAACTTCTGCTTTTTTCACACTTAAATTTTGAATTAAAATGATCAAATACCCCAAAAGAAACAGCTTGGTACACATAAAAATTCCCATCTACTGTTGTTTTAGTAGAAACAATCAGGCTTGAGTTTACTACAACGTGATCTCAACTCATGAATAAACAATTGGCGGTGTGACTGAAAACCGCACAAAGAAAAAGACAAGGGTCCTCTAAAGACCAGATGTCCACTTGAGAGACTTTTGAATTATGGGAGCGGCAGCTTTGAACAGCTGATCAGACAAAATCTCATTCTGGGTTTCTGTTGAGAAGCGTCAGATGAAACAAAAAGCAATGCTAATCAACAAAACACAAAAATATATCAAAACCAAACACTGAATGTTGATGAAAAAATCTGTTTCAGGTCAAAGGTGACCTACTTGGAGAGTGGGGATAAAGCCAAACATTAGAAACATAGAACATGTTACAAGAGGCAGTATTATGTATTTTACCGTTACCTTCAGTTATCAAATCAAATATGAGTTAAAAAACATTTGACTTTGTAATTTAACGCCTTGAAATTGGGCCTCTGTTTCTTTAAGAAATCCTGCTCTTTCTGAAGCTCCGCCTTCAGGAAGTCATCATATCATAGTTCTTCTATCGACCCTTTAACAATGTCAGATCCACCAGGTGTTTGCTAATTGCTGCTGGCTAGTCTGAAGGAGTGGGGGAAAATCTGCTCTGTGACGGGAATCTCATTAACTTAGAAACTACATCTCCAAGGAGGAGCTGCGTCATGGAGGCGGGGCTAGGTCCAACCAGGCGTTTTTCACAGTTGAATGGTTGCCATGGAGATGAACAGATTTCTCAAACATGCATGAAAGAATCAAGGCAACACTCCAGGTATGTTTATGATGATTTTGAATGAGGAAATGCCAAAGTTAATAAAGAGTGCTCAGGACAATATGCAAAAATAAAGAAAGAAAAAGTGTCCTGAAACTGTGGTAACTCAAAAAATATATAATTTGTAGCTAAAATATCAGGAAATATCAGGAAATTGTGCAGTCCTAACCAGAAATCATTAAACATGTTTTAAATTAAAAATAATTCTGATGGATTGTGTGAAATACCGCTTTATGATGCGGTAAAAGAGAAACCAGGCTCTTCTTACCATGAAATTGCGGATGGACCTGTGGAAGATCGTCCCATCATAGTAGCTTTTTTTACACAGACGGATGAAATTCTCCCCAGCTTTGGGCACCTGGAAGAAAATATGTCCATAAGTGAAATTTACAGGATTTATCTACCTAAAGTGACCAATAAAGGCAGCATTTTCATAATGTTTATGTCGTCTTCAGTTCAGCGCTATGAAATAAGAACTCTAAATGAGTTCTGCTATTTAAAAAGAACGAAGAGGGTAAAACAAAAACATTTTATCACATTTTTTATATATACCAATAGACTCATTGCTCTTAAATAGAGATCTGAATACTTGGAAGGTTAATATTAATAAATCATAAACAGTAGCTAGACCATTTATTTTCGACAAACGTAGGAATCGGTTCGGTTGAAGTGAACTCTGGTGAGGTTCAAAAGAATATGTGAACACCAAGTAGACCGGAAACTACTGCTCCAAAAGCAGGAAGTGGACGGTAGCGCAGAGCATTCTGGGTAAATAAAACCAAAACAAGCATTTGAGTTTACTGATAGTGAGAGAAATGCCTCGTGGTGTTTAACCAGACAAAAGAAAGATCCTTCAACCACTACAATATTTTCATTTCATAAAGAAGGAAGTTGCACTCATGTCTTCTTTGTGTCGTTTCCTTCAGCAGTTCTTGGTGCAGCGCCACCACAGGTAAGGAGGGAAACAGGTTTTTCAATTAGTTTGGATGGTTTGACAGAACAGTGTGAAAGAGAACTGCAGCAGCTGAAAATGTAACAAATGATGTGATTTTGGTTCCCAATCAAACTGAATTTACAGGACTATCAGGTGTGAAAACATCCCAAAACTTCTGATTAAATAAAAACTGGTAACCCAAAGCCAGGAGAACGACATGTACAGTTTTAGGATGAAGTTGAGTTCATGCGGTGCCTGAGGCAGCTTCACATGTCTGCGTGACAAGGCTGGGTGAAAAGCTGTGCTCTGCTGGTGTACAAAACACAAAGAGATGTCTGGAGCACTGAGGCAGGGTTATAAAAGCCTCCAGGCTTTCGCTTAAATCATGACAGACGCAGACAGAAGCTCGTTCTGAAACGATGCAGTGTTTGTTCTCCGAACACGAGGCGCGGCTTCCACTCTGACGTTGAGCGAGTCTACGGTTATTAATATCAACAACCTTGAGGAAGACTCCTCTGCTTCGCCATCTGTGTGAGAAACTAGCAGTGTTGCATTTTAGCAGCAACTGATGATGGTTTCTAAGAACCATCAGAAGCTCTTGTCCCGTCCGACCCATTTTTACTCAACGTCTCTGAATGAGTGGAAACGTTTTCCAAGTACTTTTTCATCTACATCAAAATAATTCCCACTGTAACGTTTGCCAGGGATAGGTCTGTCAGGATAACCAATTTTGCTGGACGATAAATTGTAAGAGAAGTTATCGCGATAAACAATAATATTGTTGTTTTGAGACAATTTTTAAGCAATATGATGCTAACAATGGCATAATGCAAGAACACATTCTCAAACTTTACATTCTAATAAACATTTAACAGTTGAACTGGAAGACATTTTAAATATCCCAAATAAATAAACAAAACAACAAAAACAACAAATAAAACGAGTTATGAAGTCTCTGTAAACAAGAGGCCAAACACTGAAAACTTTTATTATTCAGTTTTGGTAGAAAGAGAGAAAAGAGAAAACGATGAATTATGCAAATGGAAATTATTGAGCTTGTTTTAATTTATTAAATTATTAATTGATTTATTGCGACAGGCCCATTTGGGTATTTAACATATTGTTAAGAATTTATTGTAAAATATTTTTAATCTTCTGAAAGCAGGAACTTCTTCTTACTAAGGAGGAGTAACATAAAATAAAGTAATATCCTATTGGATATTGAATGATTAATCGGATTGATCGCGATTAATTTAATAATAGTTAACTGGAGTGAATAGACTCAAAAAAGGCAATTTTCATAAAGAACAAATCCCTCATTAAAGCAACTAAGCCAAAACTGTACAAAAATATATGGATAAGATTTAGTATACATATGTAGATATAATATTTAAAAAAACATTGCCTGTTATGTTATGTTTTTCATATGTCGATGGTACAAATATTTTTTTACCCGCAGAATCCTTTACTGCAAAAAGTTTCACAATAAGAATGCTGTTATCGCATTTCAAACAAAAAAAGTTTATTTTGCTATTTAAAAAAGGAATCAAATTGTTTATTTGTATTTTTCTAATGTATTTCTAACATTGAATAAAATAAGCATAACACTGCAGAAAAATTTGCAGAATATTCCCAAATTGTTATTCCATTAATAATCAGAATAATTGATTTCTGTAATAATTGGTAGTTGCAGTCCAATAAATAAAATAAAAAAATAATCAGACTGAATGTCACAGAAGGTGAAATTCATCTTTTCCATTTATGCTGTTTGTGATTTCTGCAACGTACAAACAGAGTGTAAAACCTTTCTCTTCTTATTTTACATTTAAACCACAAACCTTACGATTATGGAACATTTAAAAAGAATATGCAAACAGAACAAAAGAAACTGCTTGCAAATAGTGAACAAATTACTATCTGCAGAACAAAATGGCTGCCCTTACAGTGGGGTGCAATTACAGCAATAAGCATGATACCATTTTGGATTTGACACAAAATACACATCTGTATTTTTGCACTCGAATATGCAAGACTTTATTTTATGCTGTGTCATATAATAAATAAGAAATAAAATGTGTTTTCACCTTATCACAGTGCAACTCCAGGTTCACGTCTCCCTTGTTTGTGTGCAGACGGACGTAGCCTTTTTTCTTCACGTACTGGTAACGCACCATGTCGTCTGCTATTGCATCTGCAGAAACAACACAGTAAGAATATTTAAACTAAACCTGAAGTAATTTATAACCAAAGTGAGAGCAAACACACTGCAGCAGCTACAACCGTTTTCGCTCTACTCTGTATTTGCAAGTAAAACTGTCATTAACTTTGCTTTCCCCCAGTATTTTCTTATTATTAACTACACCAGGCTCAGTGCATCCTAATATTTTCCTTTGCAACAGAAAGTTTTTCAGGTCCATAGCCTCTCCGCTTAGCAGAGTCTCTACTGGATGAAGAACAGTAGCTCCATAAAATTGTGCAATCTGGAATCACAAAAATAAATCTGCTACAAGAAAACATAGTAATTTTTAACATAACAAAAACAAAACATGTTTTTTTGAAAAACAAAATTTGCGCTGGGATGAGTTTTTTTTTTTTTTGGACGTATAAAAAAATAGTTAATTTCACAAATTGCAATGGAAATACGAGTCACAACCGGATGTTACTACTGGAAGAAACTACGAAGAAGAAAATGACAGGAAGTCGTTGGAGGATGATGGAGTGGCATGTTTTTTAGTGATTTATCACATAAGCAAACTTATTGAAGCATGATTTTAATTGTGTTGTTTAATTTAATAAAAACACCACAATTGTAAAATTGTGTTGTTTTTTTACATTAGTGGAATATCAACAAAGTTTTTGAGCTCATTTTTAATGGAAGCGCAGCTACCGCCAGCTGTCATGCTCTATTTTCTTTCTTTAGCCGACATCTCGGATTCAGATTCACTTTTATTTTGGTAAATTAACGACATTGCAAAAAAAAAAAAGAAATCAGATTAGAAAAGATTTATATAAGTGGTAAGATTCAAAAGAATTTCACAAAAAAATAAAAAATGAATGCGCTCGCTTGAGGCATTTATGGCTTTTCCGTAACATTTCCTGAAAAGTGTCTGACCTTCTCCATCCACTCTTGTTGGAAACAGAGGCGAGTTTCAGTTTTTCTCAGAGATGCGGTGTGTTTCCGACTGCCTGAACTGTCATTTGAAACCCTGATTTCGATTGATAACCCCTCTGCGCCGGTCTGGAGCGCTCACCTGTCTATTTATCAGAGTGAGATTGAGCGCTGCAGCATCATTTCAGAGCGACAGTCCCTGCTGCTGTGAGTGGTGGCGCTGCCTTCCTCCATCCTACCAGATTTCTGCTGCTGATTCAGATTTTTCAAAACGTGGCACGACATTTTTAACCAAGCAGATATGATTCAGAACTGAAAAAGGTCCTGCGTTGCCGGGTCGTTTCTATGACGACCGTCACGCAGTCGTGAATCACAGGTGTGGTCAGTTTTAGTCAGAAGATAAAAGAATAAAAGGCTCAGAGAGAGAGAGAGAGAGGGAGGAGGAACTATGTTTAAATCATGGATCAAAACTCAGGACTCATGCAAGAGAAAATGAGTTTTAAATTGAAAGATGAAACAAATAAATGACTCAATATTCGAGTCAATTATAAGAAAAACTATTCAGGATTATTGCTGAGTTTTATGTCACTTTTCTATATGACTGTAAGTAAACATTTCACTGGATTTACTAAAAATATTGACTCTGATGAGCAAACACTGATAAACGCAGAGAGAGAGGAAGGATGGATGTATTGATGGTTGGATGTATTGGTGGATAGATGTATTGTTGGATGATGGACGTTTTTATGTTGATGTTTTAGGAAACCTTTAAATTCCTTAATGTCGCCATTATCAGTAGATTAAATCTAATCTGATCTGCTAATCTCAATCTGACTCTCTAATCTCCACATTTCTTTAAAATAAAACATCAGACATTATTCCTAGAGATATTTTTTCTGCATTTCCCTGGAAGTCAAACATTCCTCTCTTGTTCTTCTGTCTCTGTGGTTCTTGGATCATGAACTGGGTCAGCGGATCCAGAGACCCGAACCGCTGCGTGTTGCGTAACGGCGCGTCTCTCAATGCAGCGGCTGAGAAACGCTAAACGAGCTGCAGAAGCGACAACATGACCGAGCCGAGTCGCGGCGTTTGGATGGAGGAACCGAAACAAGAGGAGGCTTGCCTGCTTCGTGCGTCGTTGCCGGAGTCATGGCAGTGGAGGTGAAGGAGGCGGAGACTCGGCCTGTGGAGTAATGGGCCTGGAGGAGGACAAGATGGAGGAAAAAAATATTTAAATAACCTGGTCAATCAATTTTTACTTTTAATTTGTGGTTTAAAATGTTGATATTAGAAATGCAAAGATATATCTGGTTTAACATATCGGCCGATTTTAGTCGGATAAAGAGTGTCTTCAGTCAGAGCCTTCTTCAGATTCACTATAATACAGACTGCTACAGGAGATCTTTCCTGCTAACAGCAAACACCATCTACAATAACTAATCGGCTAATTTTAGTCATTTTGTAACATGACGTAGCTTTGATAATTAAATCTAGGCATTGATAATCAATGTTTATTTCAAAGATAGAAAGGAAGAAGGAAACAAACAAAGAAGGCAGAGAGAGAAGGAAACAATGAGAGAAAGAGAAATAATAAAAATAAGGAAGAAAGGAAGAGAGAGACAAAGGCAGAGAGAGAGAGAAAGAAGCTACAAATAGAATAAAATATAGTATTAGCTGTAAACGAAGTTTTGTAAGTAGCTAGAAATTTCATTTTGGAGAAAAAATCATCAACTTCTGAATTATTTCCCCTCCAGTCTAAATGTCACACAGCTGCACTGACTTTCTGAGTTACACACCTCAGTTTGTGGCAAATAATTCAGCGTAGCTACAACTCATACTTGTTGAAATAAAAAATGTAAACAAATATATTTTATCATAAAATAAAAGCTGTTGGCTTCCAATGACATTCCTGAAACTTCCCAGAGAAAACTGGGAAAAAAGTTTTTATGAAAATCTCAATTAGCTTTTTTTTTAAAGGATAATTTTGTTTACAGAGACTTCATAATTCAATGTATTTGTTGTCTCTGTTGTTTTGTTTACTTATTTTGAATACATTTAAAATGTCTTCCAGCTCCAGTGTTAAATGTTCATTAGAATTTAAAGTTTATTGATCTTTGAGAATATGTTCTTCCATCACTATGCCGTTCCCATTATTATACTTGAAAATGGTCTCAAAATAACAATATTATCGTTTATTCTAATAACTTCTTGGTTAATTTATCATCCAGTAACATTTGTTATTGTGACCTTCCTGTTGTGATCCTGACTACTTTCTGCTTTCCACAAAAAAAAACTAAACATGCATTTCCATGATGAAAGGACAATGTGCAGCACCACCACTAAAGAACAGAACATTTACAAATTGTTCATTTAAACTCATATTTATCCTATTAATGAATACTCAATAATTTATTTGAGTTTCTTTGTCTTGACTTTTTAAAGAAATCATTTACTGTTTGTATATTTCATTGAACAACAGCTCTCCTTCATTTCTGAGCTGCTTACCATGTTTATGTCATAGCGATGTCCGCCACTTGGTGGCGCACCAGCGCACAGTAACGTCATTGTGAAACACAAGCAATGACGTCACCTCATATCAACTAAAACCTACTTTGACTCTGAAGTGCATCAGTGTTGGAAGCGGGGACAGACTCACAGCAAACATTTATTGGCCTTTTCAAGAGTAAAATGGATTTAAATCAAATGTTTATTTAATTATGATTAAAGTAAGAAAACTTGTAAAAATTTTCTGTAGTTGGGTCATGAAAAAAGACAAAAACAATAAATGTACCCTCTCTGAAGGCCTGAATCATTTATACATGTTTCTGCCTAACTTTCAGTCATGTTTATCCATGTTTTTATTTAAATAACTTCCAAGCCCCACTTTACATTTAATCCACTTGTGACGTATAAAACCTGAGATCAGGGTAGGACGCTGAATTAATTTGAAGTAAATCTGTATTCAAGAATTAAGAAGAAAATCTAAGACAATTTAAGAAAAGATTATTTAACGAGGTCCAACTGTTTATGATTATTCTCGGCTGTATGTGATTAACGGTAAAACAAAGTGGTCTTATTTCAGGACGCTGAATTAATTTGAAGTAAATCTGTATTCAAGAATTAAGAAGAAAATCTAAGACAATTTAAGAAAAGATTATTTAAGATAAATTAACTTAAATACTTTTACCTGCGTTAAGAAAACAATTTAAGATAGTTTAAGATGAGATCACTTAAGATCTTAGAAAATATTTTAAAATAAGATAATTTAAGACAATTTAAGAAAGAAATTAAGATGTAAAAAAGTTTTTTTTTTTTTTTTTTTATTTAAGATTGAGATTTTTTTTTTTTTCTAGATAATATTTATTGTACCCACAATTGGAAAATTATTGAACTGGACTTTTATAAAGATCAAATTTGCTGTAAAATAGCCACAGAGAAATAAACTAAATTTAAATATTTCTGTACATCAACATGAAGATTTCCAGGTTAAAAAGAAACCTCTTCAGGTTCGTTTAAAGAAAAGGAAATCCACCTTTCCATTAGAAAACTTGCAAATGTCAGTTTAAAACTTTAACAATGGAAAAATACAATCAGAACATAAGAAAATCAATTCCTGAAATGGATTAAGTAATAATGAACGACACAGAATGAGGTCAGAAGGATCAAAACTCATCAAGATACAGAGCAACGTTTTGAGAAAACCTCTTTCAGATGCAGCCTGCCAGGTGAATAAACAGGTTTAATGGCAGAATCTGCAGTTCGTTCAAACACTAAAGCTCACCTAAGCTTAGATTTATTTAATCTTTAAATTAGTGAGCACAGCTACTGAGATTATATCAGATCTGTTGAATAAACAACTATGTAAGAGTGAAGAAGTTGCTTAAATCAACAGAATAGCTCACTAGACATAAAAGCTCAAAGGTATAATAGTATCTGAAAAGCCAAAGCAATCTTCTGCTCCAATTCTTCAGAAGGCTGAGACTTCACCTTGTCTTTTTTTTTTATCTGACCTATATTCGCTGTTTTCTCAGAGACCATCAACCTGTCACCCCAAATATAAACCGCAGACAGCGAGCGCACAAAAACGCTCCGGCTTGAAGAAGAAAACCTTTTATGAACGAGGCAGCAGCAGAGAAACGAGGTCCAACTGTTTATGATTATTCTCGGCTGTATGTGATTAACGGTAAAACAAAGTGGTCTTATTTCAGGTTAATCTTAGACATGATCGCTAAAATCACAAATGTAAAAAGGAAGTAAGCGATAAAGTATGAAGAAAACTGTCCTTTATAGAAAATACAATCTCACACCTTCACTTAACTGTAAATATATTGGGGGGTTTTTTCCAGTGACTAAACAGTTATTTGTCTCTTTGCCCGTTTTAAATTCACTGCATAACAAACTGTTTGTCTCCCTCTTGTGTACAAAGTAAACATTACATGTCTTGAAAAGGCGACTCCTAAAATGTGGCAGAAATCTGAGAGACTATTAAACATAAAACAAATTAAATGTTTGCATAAAAAAGCTCATGTTTGTCCAGAAAGTCTCTGCAGCAGGGGATTTTCTTTAACGACTCCTGGGAGAGCTTTGGTTTCTTGAATTTACCTCAGCGTTTCCAGGCTGTCCAGCGTTTTGTTTACTCACAGCGTTTATTTTGTCTGTCTTCTTGGCTTCAGGCTCCTTCATGGTGGAGGCCAACAGCTGATCCCCTTTGTACTCTTTGTAGAGCTCCGCCAAGGTCTCTCTGGTTTCCAGGTTGGTGCTCTTCAGGTGGTACGCTGGATCCTGTTTGGCCTTTTCCTCATCTAAACAGGAATAGGGACAGAATCGAGGAAACGGCTCAGAAATTTAACACTTTTCACACAGATTTATAGGTTTGAGTGACGTTTTCTGAGACAATTTAATTCCCCCAACTGCACAAGGAAATGAGTGCAACTAATCTTGTTGGAATAAACAATTAGCCAATTAATCACATTGATTATTACATATATATGATTTATTGCTTTACTCTTTTCTTTCTACCAAAAACTGGATGATTAAACTCCTCAGTTTGGTGTTTTGGTCTCAACAAGCCTTTTTTTTTTGGAGGATAGTTTTGTTTACAGAAACTTTATAATTCATTTTAATTATTGTTTCTGTAGTTTTTGTTTATTTATTTTGGATATTTGAAATGCCTTCTAGTTCCAGTGTTAAAGGTTCATCAGAATTTAAAGTTTATTGATCTTTGAGAATGTGTTCTTGCATTATTATTATCGTTATATTACTAGAAAATGGTCTCGAAACAAAAATGTTATTGTTTATCAAAATGACTTCTGGGATAATTTATCATCCAGCAGAAGTTGTTTTTGTGACAGGCCAATTTATGGAAGTAGCAGTCAGTCTTGCAGTGAATTAGAAGAGGGCTCTGACTGAAGTCTGTTGCTGTATGACAGTCTGATGACTGTCATGACATGCTAACATCTCAAATTCAGAGCAGCAGAGACAACATTCCACAGTAAAATATCCTTGATGTCACCATCAGAAGTGCTAATCCACCTCGTTTGCTTTTGCTGCACCTTATTACACCTCTGCCTGGAAGTATGGTTAGAAATCCGGGCAAAGAGACGTTGAAGTAGGGGAGTAGCAGTGACACTACTCCTACTTGGGTAAAATTTTAGTCTATTCTAACGACCTCTGATGAGAAACAATTAGTTAGTCACTAACCTGGATCGAGCACCTTAAGGTTGTTCTTCACGTGGAAAAAACTGGACACATTGAACTTATCCAGGTTGGTGGGGTCCTTCAAAGACGAAACAAAAACGACAGAAACGTCACCAGTTTTTCAGAATAAAAACTTAAATAAACTAAAGCAATGAATCTTCCACCGACCTGAAGCATTATGATGTCCTTTCTAGTGAAGGGTTCATCAGTCAGCAGGTCTTTATAACTTTTGGTCTTGATGTTTAGTTGCTCAACAGCCTGAAGGCAAAAAATATATTTTATGTTCTGTTGCTAATTGGTTTGACTATTAGTAAAATGTCTTGAATTTAATTAGTTCGTTTTTATTGTCATTAAACAACCCAAAAAAAGTTCGTAAAAAGCAAACATGAAGCTTTTTTGGGAAAAAGAAACATCTTGTACACAAAACCTTGTGACATACAGTAGTATTTTGAAAATATATTGTTGCTGATCCTGTTTGGTTTAAAATTGAAACCAAAATCAACATCATCTCTTTATCATGTCATCAGTTTGTGTTTGAAAACTTTTTTCAGTGAGGATGTGTAGAGCAAAAGTCACGAACCTCGTAGGAAAACACATTTCCAGTGACCTTGTTAGCAACAATGTGGGAGTTATTTGTGAAGACGTTGTACAGAACGGGGCAGTGATACTTTCCTGCAACAACAAAAACATTAAAGGAAATAAACAGTTGGCTGAAGGAAGACTTACTCTAAATATGATCATTTATCGTCGGGATCAGCAGCAACAACTTGAACCTTTTTTCTGAACATTTTGTCAACACTCAATTGCCTGGATGTGTCAGGATACATGGGATGACCAAATGTCAAATAATTAGAGCTAAACAACAACTCTAAAGCATGTTTATTTTACAAAAACAAAGTAAGTTGATCCTTATCACATAAAGGAAATGTTCACATTTGTTATTAGCTTAAGAGAAAAAAATATATTTGCCGTCGTTGTTCTTGGCGAAGTTGAGCTTAATAAGAGACTTTGCTTCCAGTTTCTGCAAAACAACAATAGCAAATAAGAAAAGGCTTAAACATTCAAAATGAGCTCTGGAAATTTAAACATACATATACAATAGAACAATCACATGGAAAATATAAAACGCTCCATATATATTCAGTTCCTAAATGTTTACATGTCTAATCTTATTTCTAAATTTCTCTCTCTAAAGAAAGTTGGTTTACTTATGAAAAGTGTCTTAATGAGTAAATGTTCATCTAAACAGTCACTTTGTGCATCACTCCTATCTATTTGTCTTTTTATAAAAAAAACAACTTTATATGCAAACATGAAACACAAATGTTAAAATTTTG
The DNA here is from genome assembly GCA_903066815.1 of Brachyrhaphis roseni. Taxonomy (NCBI): domain Eukaryota; kingdom Metazoa; phylum Chordata; class Actinopteri; order Cyprinodontiformes; family Poeciliidae; genus Brachyrhaphis; species Brachyrhaphis roseni. The sequence goes on from CAEFZY010068111.1 coordinate 46,829, forward strand.
ACCTAATTCTTAAATATCTTCCTAAAAGTCCCAGTTAACACGACCAGTATTTGAAAAATAAATTGTCTTACTTCTCCAGAGATCGGATTAGTTCCATACTTCTTAATCCACGGAACGATGCTCCTAAAAAAGATGAGAGGAAAGCAGAGAAAGAGAGTAAATGCAGAAATACATGTTTCTTATAACAGTCTGCTGTTTTACTTCAAAAGGAGTTTTAGTTCATCTATCAAAATATTCATCACAGTTGTGTAAATACTAAACCAACACAGCTGTTATTCTAAAGGAGACAAATCAGTTCATCCACACGCAAAAGACGCTTGAAATAATATATTTCACTGTTAATTTTGCACTGAACATTTTAGAAAAGTTGAACCTTTAATTAATTTGAGCATATTATTCATTGGGGAAATTAGGTTCCCCCTAAATTAATTTCCCCCTAATTTGGGGAAATTAACCTAATTTCCCCAATCTAATTGTTCAATAATTCCTCTGGGTTTTTAGGTTTCTATTAATGTCTACTTTCTAATCAACTCCTGTTTTCCTGCAGAAGAAATAAAACGCGACACAGCCAGTCATTTCTTTTAACTGAACACTAACTGGACAATTAAAAAATCAATCAATATAATATTATGCTACTGTATTGAAATGATAATGTATGTTAGATTCTTTTTAAAGGGGTGATAATTAATTATCCAGTTCAAATTCAGTACAAGTTACTCACAGCAGGTCAAACACGACTCCCTCCTCTGTGCAGACGGGATACTCAAACGGCTGAAGGGACAAGCTGAAAAGAAGCCAAAAACGGTAGAATATAGAGTTATTTAAATAAAATCAAAATGGAGAACTGTGAATTCATCCTTTAATAGATTTCTGTCAACAAACACCTCACAAAACATAGAAAAAGAAATGTAAGAGGATGTTCCAGGAAGTTGGATCTTTAACAGTAATAAAATAATAATAATCACAGTGTTGGATTAGTAAAAAGACCAACAGGCAGAACAATTGAAACAAAGAACAGAAGAACAGAATAAAAACAAGCGATTTCTTCTTACCTGCAGTGGTCAAACGGAAGCCGTTTAAAGTTTGCTCGGGGGATTTCTGAAAAATAGAGCCAAAGCTGAAAATCCAACCATCTTATCGGTTCAATTATGTTAGCCCAAAGCTGTGCTAAAGTCCAGGTTTTGTAGTTGTTGTCTTAAGTTTAATTTAAGAATTTGTCACAAACAAAAACTCTATTCCTTTAAGAAATATTTTAAGTTTCAACAATATATTTACATCATCAACCTGATGTTCTTTCCAGTTACTAAAGAGTGACTTATGTTAATTTCTAACTCCATGTCTACTTTTTACTTTAACTTGAGTAAAGATATGTTCAAGTAGTGCTATTCTTATTTAAGTATACAATATTTCGGTACTCTTCCCACCTCTGCTCTAGATATAGATGAATTACATCGTTTATTTTTTACACATTCTCCCATTTCCGGAAGTCTCATAATAACAGACTTGCACCTATCTCCATATGTTATAAAACAATGACGTATGAAACCACTAATAAATCGACAACTTAAAGGCCCTTCATAAAACACGATCAAGACAAACAAGACAGTCACAACTGTTATCTAAAATAAAGGATTAACGTAGTTGAAAGTCACCTGCTCGTTTCCCTCCATAAAAATTGGTGTATTCTGTACATGTGATGTACCTGTAATAAGGTTAAAATACACAAAAATTAATTAAAAAAATAAAGAAAAAACACTTGCAAAGCTTTTAATTTAAAGAAACACCACAAACAAGCTAACGGGTGTTAGCATGCTAGCTTGTTAGCGGTGGAGGTAAAACGTATTTTTATGACGTCGTAAAGGTTTTAGTCTCACATTTTGTCCTTTTGGTGCTGTCGCTTCCCCATCTTTACTGTATGAGCAGGTCTGAACTATTAAATACAATAAAAATATTAAACTTTAACGGTATTTCACACAAGCTCTTTGCCTTCTCTGTACTTCTTGTTTGGTGTAGTTCTTCTTCTTTGATTTTTGAGTCGTGTTTATTAGCGCCATCTTCCGGATCAGCCATTCATCACAAGTCTCTTAAAAGGATCTTTATTCTACAGAAACTGATTTCATTTTAAACTGAAATAATATGCCATTAAAACTCGGTTAACCAACACTTCGCAACTCCATGATCAATATTCTCCTCTTATTCTCACATTTCCTGCATTCCATAAATAAATATAGTAACTACGGAGAGCCATTTCAGCCAAAATTAAATAAATACACCTGAAAATAAATACATGACAAAATTGGGAAATATCAATAATAATAATTATAAATAGAGCAATAATAAAACATAAAATAAATTAGGTAATATATTTGGAAATAAATAAATAAATTAATGACAAAATATAATTGAAAATAGATAAATAAATATATTAGGAAAAAATTAATTAATATATGTTGTAGTTATTTCCTCATTTATTTATTTAGTAATTGTCAGTTTTAGCAAGATTGGTCTTCCATATTCAACACTAGAGCACATTAGTTATAAAAACCAGTAAGATTCTTCCCAGTGTTTGTCTACGATCTTTTTCTGTGGCCTTCTGTAGCAGGACAGAATGGAGAGGGTAGCATCATGCTACGATTTTATTTTATTATTATTTTTGCATTAAAACTGCTCAAACAAATTATTGAAATCCCCAAAATGATGCAACATTTGTGCCCACAATGAGTGGCTGTAACCAGGACCACACTCAATGCACAACCTCCTTAAATAAAACAACAACCAAATTCATCTATAAGTTTATTTCCTTCTTGGCATATAATTAATATTTATGGCTACAAGAGAGAGGAGCGATCAAATTAAAACAATGTGGACAATGAACATGTTAGTAACATATAGTGGTGTGAAAAAAATCAGATTTCTATCATTTTTGCTTCTTGACACACCTAAATATTACAGATCATAAATAAACTTAAATATTTGACAAAAATAAGTAAAAAAAAAAATCAGATGAAGTTTTGAAACTAGGAACTGTTTTTGCCACTTTGCTACGTTTTTATTAGTCATTCAGAGGTAGACTTGCTGCTGTGACTTGGATTAGTCTCTTCGTCTTCGTGTTTTCTTTTTGGTAAACGTAATATTGAACTAGTTTCTTTTGGATCTGCAGTGACTTTGGCCAAAACCGAGGTTTGTCGTGCTTTAGATGTTGTTCTAGATTGTTTTGAGACATCCTGGTTGAATCTTTGATGCGTTTTGGAGTAACTTTGGGTGACAGACCTCTCCTGCAAAGCTTCTCCACTGCTGAATGTTTTCTCCATTTGTGGATTATGAATCTCATTTTGGTTCACTCACATCCCAAACTCTTGGGAATTACTTAGTAACCCTTTCCAGACATATATGTCGATGGATTTGAGTTTTGAGATGTTTTAGCTAGCAGAGAGGCTCTGTTCGAGTTAATTATTACATCTACAATAATCATCAAAAATTGTGTAATGGAGCTTGGATGTCTTAAAGGGAACCTATTATGCTTCTTTTTAAGCAAGTTAGGATAGGTCTATGGGCTGTACAAAGACATGTTAATTCCATTTTTTTGTACAAAATTATTCTGAAATAATGACACTTCACCTCCTCAGTTCAGCCTATTTCGAACTCCTTTCAGAAAGAGTTGTTTTAGGGCTCTGTCCCTTTTATGCAAAAAAGCTGCTGCTGGCCCCGCCCCTTCAACTCACTTTGTATTTTACTCAGTGCATACAGTGGTGAAACTGACGAGTAGAGCTGTCGCAATAAGCAATAAATCAATTTATAACGACACATTTAAAAAAGCTCAATTTCTATTTGCATTTATCTATCACTTTTCTCTCTCTTTCTATCAAAAACTAGATGACCAAAGTCTTTCTTTCTGATACTTTGGTCTCAATCAGCCCATTTTCTGAAGGACAATTTTGTTTACAGAGACTTCATAATTCATTTGGCTGTTTTTGTTGTTTTTTTTTATTTTGGATATTTAAAATGTCTTCCAGTTAAAAATGACTTTGAAACAACATTGTTGTCCAGAAACATTTTTGCTCCATTGTGCGGAACTGTGCTGGTGTTGCTAGGTAACGGGCTGGGCTGGGCTTGGGTTGCTAAGCAACAGGTGACGTCTGCATTGTAAAGTTTTTGAAATGGCTCAAACACCAACAAAACATTAAATTATTGCCAGAAAGCGGATTAATTTTTGTTTTATTTATCGCTTTGACACTAATGAAAGCACAAAAAGTGAATTTTGCATAAAAAGTCTCCTATAAAAAGGAGGGGTGGAAGTTATTTAGTCACAGTTTTTCCAATGGAGCAAGTCATTGGATAGCTTTTTATCCTTTAATTATCACCTAAAAACTGGTTTTCAGATTTACTTATATTTGCTTGATGATCTGAAACATTTAAGAGCGACAAAAAAAGCAAAATCAAAATAAATCAGTTTTTTTTCGTCACAGCAGCCGCCCACACTCAATTGCTTATTCACACCATCGTATGACGACAAGCAGAAAGCTTAGATCTACTATCCGCCTTTCTTCGAAAACAAATACAAGGAATGAAGAAATGATTCAAAAGATGGCTCCCGTCACAAACCGGAATAACATTTTAAACCACATTCCTCATTTTGTGAATAAAGGGAAACTTGAATACCGGGCAGGAACAGCAGCACTGCCTGCATACCTGAGTTACTGCTGGCTTGCATCTTACCAGTTATATCACTCCAAAAGCTAATAGAAGAAAAACCCAAAGAGTTTGGAACAGTTGGGGGGAAAAAAACAACAAAAAACTCAACAAAGTATCAATGTTCACATCCTTGGCACTTTATCTGTCAGGTAGAATCAAAATCTCACCTGTTAGCGGTCACTGACAAACATGTTGAAAGAAGAAAGCAGAACAGAGGACAAATTAAGGATAAAAAACAGAAGCATGGAAAAGACAAGAGGTTCAGAAGTCCATGAGTCTGATAGTAGTTTGCTTGTTTGGAAAGTGCAATAATATATGAATTTTCAACACAGTTCCTCTTGAGAAGAAAAGAAGTCTAAATAAACGGTAAACGTGGTCGGCGCTTTTCTCAGTACTGTCCGGGAAAATAAAACGAGTGTTTTCAGCTTCTTCCAGTAAAACACGTTCAGTTCGGTTAAACAGTCCTCGAGTGTTCGGGTGGAACCAGAAGATCACCGCAGGTCCATCATGCTCACAGAGTCGTCCGTGATGTTCACATGTCCAGCGTGCTGAAAAGGAGAAACGCATTTAGAGAAAGTCTCTCCACCAAGTCGACCTGCTGCACTAACTGCCTTTACATTGAACTGGAATTACAAAAATTAATTATCTTAATGGTAATTTCGATAAAAAAGCTTGGTTTATGTAAATAATTTCGTAATATTGATGAAAAAGTGCTAGTTCTATTGGCAGATAGAAGACATTTTTGCCTTGTTATAAGTGAAATAATCTCAACCAGCACTTCTTTCCCGATTTTAAGGAATTACGTCCATATTTACCTTGCCTGGCTTCTTCTGGTGCAGAATTATGACGCTTGTCTCACATTGACGACATAAAAGTCGGATAAAATGCGATATGACTGTTCAGACAGCAGAGTTTGGAAACTATGGGATGCAACTTACTTCCACATGTAGAAGTGGCACAAACTGAGCGAAAAGATTGAAACTGAGCCGCTCAGACTGTCGTAAAAATTCAAATGGAGGTCACATCTGGATGGAAATAAATAAATAAAATTAAAGTTTACATTTTTATACTCACTGTGAAGAGAGGAGGATCTTTGCTGTGAGGATGGAAGCCCTTCTGTTTACACGAAGAGATCTCGTCCGTTCCTCGATCGGTTAGCCGGAAGTAGCCGATTCTGGAAAACAAACAGAAAAGTTTTGAAACAATCACAGCGAAAATGACAGGAAAACTCCCGATTTTCCCTCAACTCACTCGTTGAATTTAGGCGAGCAGACGATGGCGATGGCCTCAGGCAGCATGATCTGGTAGGAGCAGTGTGTGTGGAGGTCGACGCTGGACAGGAAGGCAGTCTGCGTCGGGTGAGTCTGGGAAAACAAAAACAAATATTACTGTAACTTTTAACATTAACATAAACTTCCAGAGCATTTAAAGGTACCGTAATTTCAGGACTATAGAACGCACCTGATTATAAGCTGCACCCAGTACATTTTTAAAGGAAAAACCATTTTGTACATACATAAGCCGCACCTGTCTGTAAGCTGCATGTGCCTACATACAGGCGGTAAACAGAGTTTTCAAGTTTTAATAATATACCTTAGCTTTTTTTTCCAAACAGTGCCTGTGACGCGGCAGCAATACGGTAGTAACACAGCACTAACAGGGCTGGTTAAAAAAAACATACCGGTAAACGTCACTGAGAGCCGTCTTCATCTTCCTCCTGTGCACTGAGACGTGTTAAGCTACATTAAACTTGCGTCTTCATCTACACATATATTTCCCCTGTCTCACTCTTACCTTTTCTGCTCGAGCGCCCCTGGCGGCCGTTAGAAAAAATGCATAAATAACCTGCATCATTGTATAAGCCGCATGGCTGAAAGCGTGTGACAAAAGGCGCGGCTTATAGTCCAGAAACTACGGTATTTATCGCTCAATAATAAATGTAGATTTTCTCTGATTCATAAAACTAACACTGATGTTTCCCAAACTTTTCGAGGTGCGATCAAAGACACCAAAAATGTTTGACTCGGAAATTGGAATGAGACTTTTTTTAAAAATAGAAATAATGTTTGTAGGAGTGAAACTGACAAAAAAAATGAACAGAACAGAGATGGAAACTGTTCAGTAATCAAAGGAAAAACAGAAAGTTTATCTATTTTTGAGGGAGGGAGAGAGAGACCTTAAGTAAGTCAGTAAGTAAGTAAGGAAGGAAGGAAGGAAAGAAGGTTGATTGACGGTTGGATGAGCTTCCTCTCCCTCAGGACAGAGGGTCTGCCCCGAGCAGAGCAGGAAGTGATGCCAGCAGCTTCCTGTCACTCACATGGATCCATCCCAGGGTGATGAGGTCGTGCTGGTCCTGGATCAGGAACAGCTCCTCCTCGTTCTCAGTGTCACAGTAGTCCGGCCCGCCGGACTGCTTCGGCACAATGACGTGAGTCACAGTGAACGCATTTCTGGTCTGGAACGAACACAAACCAGTCAAAGAATGCTGAGTCATGCTTTTGACAAATGACCAGGAACTTTAATGGATTATATATTTAGGATTTTATGCAGTCAGTGACACATAACTGTGAAGAGGAACAATAATAAAATAAAATCTGAAACGTGTGGTGTGGGTAGACATGTTTTTGTTTACATCTGAAATTTAGCAAAAAGTGTCTCCTTTTACTTTCCATCCATAGCTGTGCTGCCGCGGTGGAACAATTCGTTAGCAAAACGAATCCTGGAGACGTCGGAATTATTAATTTAGTGCAGAGCGCCACACCACAGGGAAAAATAACGCAGAAAAACCATTGAAGAACAACGCAAAACCACTCGTATTCTTCTTTTTTATTGCTTTCTGTGTCGGTGATGCTACACACATACTTGTTGTCGTAGCAACTGGCAACATCTTGACTACGTCAGGATTTGTGGTGCAAATATTTCTTAAACAGAACATTCAGTCCGTTACAATTTTATATTTTTAAATGATTTTTTTTCTTAATTACAAAATGCTTTTTTTTCACAGTTTTGTCTTAATTGCTGCTCTGCTTTTTTTTTTTTTTTCAGCAAATGACTGAAAATACTTCAATTAACAATTAATCGATTACTAAAGTAGTTGGCTGTTATTTCAATAATTGATTAATCATGATTAATCATTTCACCATTCAGTGCATTTGTTTTAACCTCTCTGAGTCAATACTTTGTACTTTGTTTCTCTGGAGGACATCCCAAGAGATTTGACCTTACAACAGATTTTTTTAACAGCTATAAATACTTTTGCAAAGCACTGTAAACTTTTAAGATGTACAAATTTCATTGAGAAATTTAATAAAACAAATTGTGTGAGCTGCTGTGTTCCATAGATTTACCAGTTTTCCACACAGGATGCCGCAGGTTTCCACAGCGCGGCTGGTGTTGGCCTCGGCCAGCCTCAGGAAGCTGCGGCACAGCTCAGCAGGAACGGCCAGCTGCCGGAGGGCATCCACCATCGTACCTGCAAAAACCACACAAAGGACGAAAACAGCAGCTGAATGGAAAAGTCTGTCCATTTTATTCATTTCCAAAACCAATATCTGAGGTTCAGCATCGGCCAATACCGATACAATACAGAAAAGCAGCACTGAATTGACTGAAAACAATTCTTTCTTCTAAATACGTTGCACCAGTACAGGACATTTTAATACACCAATAGCTTCATCTGCCCTGATGGATCAGGCACATTGTCACAGACACCCGGACTTAAGGCTGGACAATAAATCAATAACAATATATATCGCGATAGATATATGTGATCAATACCAGTAGATAATACATCTTATAATTCAATATTCAATAGATAAAATATCCACTGAACTTTGATCCAGAGTGATTTGGTGGAATCTGTGGTTACCTAGCAACAACCTGCTGGGTAACAAGCAGTCCCGCCCCCCCAAACTTCGGTTACCTAGCAACAACTTGTGGAGTAACTGGCACACAAGCAGTTTTTAGGTTTTGCTACACTGATTCATAACTGCTTAAAAATAAAAACGATGATGTGGAGAGAAAACTGGATAAAACAGGAAAGGACACGCCATTAGATCGGTAGTATTTCAGATATTTAAAACATAGAACTGATCAGTAATTCTCACGAGAGCTGTCGCAATAAATCAATTAATCGCATGATAAATTAAAACAAGCTCATTAATTTACATTCTGCCAAAAACTGGATGACAAAAATTTTCAGTTTTCTGCTTTGGTTTCAACTATCCTTTTTTTGAAGGACAATTTTGTTAATTAATTAATTAATTTTACTTGTTGTTTCTGTTGTTTTGTTTATTTATTTTGGATATTTAAAATGTCTTCCAGTTCCAGTGTCAAAAGGTCATTAGAATTTAAAGTTTATTGGTCTTTGAGAATGTGTTCTTGCACTATTATTCCTTTCATTATATTACTTAAAAATGGTCTCCAAACAACAATATTATTGTTAATCACAATAACTTCTGGGACAATTTATTGTCCAGCAAAATGTGTCACAGTGTCAGGCCTAATTATGAAACCCTTTTATTGTGAAGCTCGCTCTATAATTCTTTTCAATGTCAGGACCTCTACAGATATTAATATCGGATCAGTGCATCTTTAGTTTAAACAGGAACTAAAGCAGCTCAGTGAAAAAAAATTATTCACTCACTGTTGTTCCCGGGGCTGACCAGAGACCCGGGTTTGAGCGAGCGGTCAAAGCTGGGCGGTCCGGCCGCGGGCGTGCCCGGCGTAGCAGAAGGCCGATGGTGCTGATAGTCGTTGGCGCCGAAATCGCCAGGGCTTAGCGGGGCGGTGGGGGACACCAACGGCGGGCCCTGGATGCCAGGAATAAGGGGCGTGTCGGCGGGAGGCGCGGACGGCGTGGCGAACTCCAGAAGCACTCGCTGACGCTCCTTCTCCAGCTCCTGGCGACGGATCATCTCCTCGAAGGCACTGAACTGCTCCTGCTCCCGCTGCCGCCGCTGCATTACGGCGACGCGTTCCCGCTCGGCGTCCAGCGCACGCTGCCTGGACTGCTCCAGAGCCAGGGCCTCCTCCTCCGCTTTCTGCAGGTATGACAGACCACAGCTGAGTGAAAGGTCTGGTCACTTAGTTTGTAGTACTGAAATGATTCATTTTATTAATCTGATTAATCACAGTTAATCATGATTAATGTACACACTTTGAGTCTGACTATACACACTCAAAAATGGCCTTTTTTAGAGTTTGTATTCTCCAGTTAATGATTGAGTACCGGTACTAAATAAGTTGAGCACGATTTCAATAATCAATTAATCAGGATTAATCCTGATTAATTGATTATTGAAATCCTAATTAATCACGATTAGCTGGCTGGATAAGTTGAGGATTATTTCAATAACTGATTATTCCAATAATCGATTAATAACGATTGATCATGACTAATCATGATTGAATCACAATTATTATAACTGATCCATTATTGAAATAAACTTTAACTAATTTAGTAATCGATTAATCATTAACTGGAGTATGCAGACTCACAAAAAGGCCATTTGCTGAAAGAACATCACACTCAGAGCTCTTGGTGGGCGATATCGACTTAATCGTTTTATCACAATATTTTGCTGTGATAAGATAAGAATAAAAAGTGACACAAGAGTAATTTATTATTTCTACTTAGGTGACTGTGTGCCACAACAATTATTAGCCCCACAAACACAAATACTGCTCCTGAAAAACATTCCCATTTGTAATTTGTTTCTTAAGGACACCAGTGTGATTTGTATCACTAAACTGCTCAGAGTAAATTAATTTTCAAGTGTATTGGTATTTATTGATGCTTTCATTCAACACACAATGGAGAAAATGGTAAAACTATCAATCCTGATGATAAGGACGTTTTTTTTTTTTTTAAACACTATTAATTGGAATTTACTGTGATAATGATTAATCAAGATTCTTATTATAACAAATTAATCATGATAAAGAAGACAATAAATGCCCACCCCTACTCAGAGCAGTTGTTAAGACAAAACTAGTCCTGTCGCAATAAGCAATAAATCAATTAATCGCATGACGAATTAAAACGAGCTCAATAATTTCCACTTGCTTTATTTATTGTTTTTCTGTTTTCTCTCCCTGTTTCTACCAAAAACTGGATGACGAAAGTCAGTTTTTATGTTCCTCTAATCTGGCACAAACTTCCAGAAAACTTCAAAATTGCAGAAACACTGAGTTCCTTAAATCAAAGTTAAAACCCCATTTGTTTCCCAGTAGTTTGCCTCCGACTGGTACGGTCCCAGTATAACCCAGCCAGATTTATTTTCCATTTGATTCATAATAACTATAACATCTTAAAGTGTAGTTATCTTTTAACTTGGTGTCATTTTCCCTTATTTTGCCTCTGGATGTAAAGTTGTTGGTCGTTTGTGGTTATATTTTCATTCTGATAATGAAACGCACTTCGAATTACCACATTTATTAAAATATGCTAGACAAATAAATTGATAGCATGTAAAACAAAGTTTCAGGGGAATGAAGACTTTTGTAATAGACTGATGCTTCATCTTACCTTTTTGACCTGATACTGCGCATATTCTTGTTCAAATCGTTTTAAAAGAGCCTGTTTGAGAACCTCTGCTTGAGGAAACGCCACATCTTTGAGTTTCTGTTGAGGAATCACAAAGTTAAGCTGAGTTTTCCACAAAAAAAGAAAAGAAAAGAAAAAAGACACAATCAGATAAATGGTAAAACACCAAACTCCTTAGGCACCTTTACTGTGTCCTTTTTCTCTGGGATGTTAGCCGTTTTGTAATCCCGATGTTTGGGAAGTTTTTCAATAAAAAGCCTTAAAATACAAAAAGAATCAGGTTAACATCTTTATTTTAAAATAAAACAATCAACAAAATTATGGCGATTGCTGAATGTGGTCTATGCGACAAGCCTTGGACTTAATTTAAAAAAAGAAAAAAAACTCACGTAATATATTTATTGTAAAGTACGAAGGCGCGTTCGATGTTTCCCTCTTCCGTGTAGATGTGGGCCATTCGGATCATCTCCATGCCGGAGCGGAAGTAACGTCGCGGCGGCACGTCGTCGTTGACTTCCACCGAACTGCCTCTTTTGGTCAGAGCGCGAACTCGCTCTTCCGGCGGCAAGCTGACATCCGTGTGATCCGCCATGTCAGCTAACGGCTCAACCTGACAGACTGGAGACACAGGGCAACTGCTTGACACAAATATGCACTGATAACGCTGGTTCATATCGATTTACTATTAATGGTTTGTTAGACTAAAATTAATTCCAATCGATTATTTAATATCGGCCGCTTAGACAGTCTTTTAGTGTTGTAGAAGAGGGCGCCGCCGGTCATCCTGAACCGGAGCCAGTTGATAGAGAAACAAAAATGGCGGCCACAACATAACGGTAAAGAAAAACGATCCGAGCGAAGTCCAGTTTGAGATGCAAAATGGACTTAAAGCGGTTCTGTTTTGAAATATAAACACTCAACAAGTCCCTTAAATTTCACCAAGTAAGGGTTTTATATATTTTATTTTTCATCTTTTATTTTTCTATTCAGCAACCTAAAAGGGGTTTGTTTGGTTATATTGTATAAGTATGTCTCAGTTTAACAATGTGAGAAATCCAGAATTTTCAGTTTATTCAGTCAGTATTTAATACAGCTGACACAAAATGATGTTAAAATTTAATGATAAGCTTTAAAAAACATTAATGCAAAATGGTTGATACTCTTGATACAAAAGAAAACTCATGTTTCTAAGAAAATGGCAGCTTATCAATTAAT